>CAEFZY010011309.1:0-22420 GCA_903066815.1 Brachyrhaphis roseni
TATAAATATATATATATATATATATATATATATATAATACACATACAGAACTAAGTAACTAACTTGAAAAACTCTTGACAGAGGCCAGGACAGACGTAACCTGAGGTCTGGAAGATTTGCCAGTCAGCACATTTATCGGCGAGTGCGTCAGCATTAGATGTGAACGACGTAAACAAGAAACCTTTTCAAGCCGCAACAGTTTCTGCCCCACAATTGTTTGGCCAAACAGTCATAAGATTTCTTAATGCAAATTTGAAAAAAGTATTAAAGCCTTTTAATATTAACAGTGACTTGAAATGTAGAAAGACTCAAAGTGCCAAATGCCTTGAAACCACTGATAGATAATTTGCAAAGATCGACTTAATCAACTCAGCAGATAAATGGAGCAGACTCCTGAGGCACAAGCTCATCATCAGGAAGACGTCAGGCAGATGAGGCTGCCGTTTCCTCAGGGTGCAGAAACAAGCATTCGTCACAAGATTAGTGCGAATAATGTCGGGGATTTGCTCTTGTTTGAAAGTACAGATGATAATGATCATGACATTTTTAAAACTACCGTGCGAGCGTTGGAACATTGTTTATATGTTTTTTCATCATTTTGCGGAGTGAAGATCAGCATTATTATTAGTGATAATAAACCTAATATGAAGAATGCTATCTGTAAAACTTTCAAATAATTTTAACAAAAATGATAAATTTGAGCTTGTGTAGCATTTTGAAAATATCTAAGCTTTTTTTTTTTTTTTTTTTTAATTAGGAATTCAGACCATTAGAATCAGACAAACTGTGAAGCTGTGTTTTAATAAACGCAGCGATGGATGATGTAATGTGATATTTTGAATTATTAGAAGTTATTGACGATCGGTCGAAGTAGAAGGTTTTTGTTCAGAAAGGCCAGTTTCCCTTTCACTTAACAAACCACTCTGAATGTTGCGACAGTGCATCTTATCCGAGTGTGATAGTCAGAGTGGAAATGAGTGTACATCAAATCACAAATCCATATTTATTCTATATTCATTACGCTTTACAAAAGTTGCTCAAATTACGCGACAGATTAAATCTGCTTAGAAGTATTACTTGGGCAAAATACTTTTGTTAAATGTTTATAGCAGAAAGTAATAAAACCCTAACTGGGATTTTTAATGTACAAAAAATTCACAATATGATATTTTCTGCCACGTTGCCCATGCCTAGTCAATGACTATCTCCGTTATATAAACAAAATCACTTAAAAACTTGTTTATGTATTTCTAGACAGGAAACCCATTCAGTCCCTTTGAAATAATTGCACAATTTTACCAAAGGAAGGAGACAGAAAGGTGAACTCAGCAGTGGGAATATTTCTCTAATGCTGTACTTTCCCTTTAACATCAAACAGCAGTTGTGTGACCATGGCAAACCAAAGGTTTTTTCCTCTCCAGCGCCTTCTGACTTAGTACAAATGAACAAAATAACATCAAATGCAATAAGAGGGGTGTCGTCTAAGGACGTGGAATATTTGCAAATGGAGAAAGGTGGCGAATGTGAAGGTGTCAACCTCAAAGTCCTTTTAAGTGGTTGCCTGACTTCTCTTTCATTCTGATTGTCACTCTTTCATGTCATTTCTTTACTTTGTGATTCTTCTCTGTCTCGCTCATAAAGGACAACTGCCAGTAATGCAGTCTTTCATTCATCACTGCCAGTAATGTCCATCCCCCACTTGCCTCCCCCTGTGCCCCTGATCTCTGTAAACTCTCACACCCCTCAGTCTTTTGTTCAGTGCTGGTTTTTGTCACAAAAGAATATATGAAACCAGCAGAAACGCTGAAAAAGCCGTCTAGAAAATGTGTGTTTTCTGCGCGTTTCCTCGCAGAAAGGCCTCCGCGCGTTCAATCTGTGGTACTGTACGAAATCTGGAAGCGTGCAAAAGCCATAACACGCCGCAATCTTTTCATCTAGTCGTGTCATCTCCTGTCTTCCTTCCACACATGCTCCGAAGGTGTGACTGTCCCCGGCGAGACGAGCTCTCACGCCTGCATGTGGATGTTGCCTTTATTCACAAAGTATTTGTGTTTCCGCGCAGAACTGTGTCAGATTTTGTTTTGTTGCAAGTGTGTGTTAGTGTGTCAGTGTGTGCCCTCTTTATCTGGTGCCACAGGGATCACCCAAAGGCTTCAGAGGATGAGATTAAATAGCAATTGAACCCATAAAGCGGAAGTACGTACAGTGAGGAAGGCAATAAAAGCATGACTGATATGAAGGTGTTTCACAAAGTTAGCCATGACTCTCTGACCTCAAGATGTAGGAGCTCCGACGTGAGCTCCTACGTCTGAGATGTGGATTCTGTAGTTTTGTAAAAAAAGAGCCGTGAGTTGAGCTAAGTTTCTCTGAGAGCTGCTGCAGGATATGTGGAGAGAGCATCAGTGGTCTCTGTCTTTTTCTGCTATTTCAGTTCTGATTGTCAACCTCAAACAACAGGAAATCCACCGTGACCCACAATCTTTCACAGCTCACGCACTCAATCACACACACACAGAGAAACACACAATAATCAAACAACACCATGTTTCCATGCAATCGCAGCTCTGGTGGTTCTCAAGCTGCAATAGACGCAAGCAAAAAATTATACAAAATCATGACATCAGCAGCAGAAAGACGACACTTTCAGGCATTTTGGGACTCGTCTTCTTATCTCCAGCCACAGCTCAATCCAATCAAACCCAACATCTCCAGATGCACGCAGGTTTGTCAGAGGTTGCGAGATAAAATTACTTTGCAGCTTTATCGCTTTCATTTGTGCAATTTTTGTTAACCATAGAAAGAGAGATTGTGTCTGGAGCGAGCGCAGCGCAGTTTGAAAATATTGTGATATTTCCTCAAAAAATTGGGATCGTAGGAAAAATCTAACAAAAACAACAAAAATAAATTGTGTATTATTTCTACTTTTATTAGAGCAACATGACAAAGACAACTGGGAAAGCTACAGTGCCATGGAAAACTACTCAAAACTTTTTCTTCTTTTGCATTATGTCAGTTTAAAACCCCAGAATTCAATGGTTTCTGTTGGGATTTTACGTGATAAACCAACAACAAGTGGAAGAATTACAACATATGGTTTTCAAAATGTTTTGTTACAACAACAAGCGTTCTGTGATGTGTAGGGTTTAATTGGATCCTCATCTAAATGAAACCTTCTTCCGGTAAAAACTTTCTCCCACCTGAGTTGTTGATCAGCAGTTTCTCCAAGGTGACCTTTGGTCTCTTGGCTGCTGCTCTGATTAATGTTTCCATAGCCGGTCTGTCAGCGTACATGGATGTCCTCGTCTCTACAGGTTTGCATCTGTGCCATTCTCTTCAGTCTCTTCTCGTTCATTGGAAAGACATTATTATACTCTTCGTAAGGTATTCGGTTGAGTTGAATTTTGCAACGCATCCTTTCCCTTCCCTTTACTGTTAACAATTATTTCTTATTTAGTACATAAAATTCTAAAAATGCATTGCAGTTTGTACTTGTAAAGAGAGAAAATAAAAAAAGTGTAAGAATCCCTTTGTGTGGCACTGTAGAAGTCAACAAAATGAAAAGAAGACATCTTCTGTAAATGTAGATAATGATATCAGAAACGTTTCTTTGTTTAATTTCTTTTCTGTTTGTTTCATTTAAATGTTGGATTAAAACAAACTTTACACAAATTGCATGTGTGATGGTTCTTAAAAAGAAAGTCTTAATCATTCAGATTAAATTCCCAACAGGTGCATTCAGTATATAAATATTGTTTTTTTGTAAAATCTTTAAATAAATGTGATGCATGAAAGATTTTCCACTAAGTTTTCCGTTTACGTCGATTAACCAGCTCTCTGTCTTCATGTTTGTTAAAAGAACAGATCGGTTCTGCTTTCCAGCATTTCCGCTCTGTTTTGCTGACGCTGAACTGGGTCTGCACACAGAAAGCTGCTGTCACAACATGCGTTGGCTTTAGCAAAACACCCACTCGACTCATTTACGAGTTTAAATGTGCACCTGTGAGGTGGTACACTACGGAGCGAAGAGTCTTGAGCTGAGTGGATTTTCAGTGATGGAAATGTTCTGATTTGTCAGTGAACAAAGAAGATGGGCCATTAATGATAAGACGTGTCTTTCAATTAATGTTTAGCTATATCAATAATTAATCTGCTTCATCTTAGAAAAGCAGAGGTGCTGCAGAAAATAATGCAACGTTAATAAAAACTTAAAACACGACTTATGACTGCAAATGCAAACATTCAAAAGAGTTTCTTCTTATTTCACAAGAGGTCAGGAACTAATTTGTTGCCACTATTGTTTCTTGTGCACTGTTTTCATTCTCACACTTTTTATGAGTTTAGTAAGGTCACAGTGCATTATGAAATGGTTAGGGTGCCTGTGATTTCACAAAGTCTAAGATTTAATCCTATATTTTTAAAAGTTTTGTAACCAAATAAAGTTATAGAGTTCAAGCTGTGACAATCTACTAAAGCAATAAACTGACAGAGAAGAGAAAAATCTGATAAAAGAGAACAAGGAACATTTCTGATGTGATGCAGAAATATGATCCCATTTCTGCATCACATTAAAACTTTACTTGGCTTCATGTTCATTTGACCGAGATGCAGCCTGTGCAGCTAAATGTGTGTCAGGCTGCACTCAGTAATATCCTCCAATGTGATAGAAAATGGGCCAAAGATGAGGAGTCTCGTTTTAAAAAAAACAAAAAAAAAACAAATCACAACCACTAAATCATGAATGGGTAAAAGTAGATTCAGGTAGTGAGCTACAGGTATGGAAAACATTTTAAACAAAAAATATTTAAATTTAAAAAAGTCAAATACTCAGGAAATCTAGTGGAAAGATTTTATTTGTGAGAGCTTCTAACCCTAAAAGAGTTTCATTAAACTCTTCCCACCACAGTTGTGTAAAATTGATTTAAGGCTACTTTATTTTTACATATGAGAGGACAAACAACAGAGAAAAACACTTTACTGATTACGAACAACTCTAAAATCAATCCGCCTAAAATCACCCAGTCAGCAATCTGCTGTTTGCACTGTAAAAAACAAAAAAAAATTCAACTTCCCTCTTACGGAAGCTTATAAACGCAAGCAAGGCAGCAACCAAAGTTTGTATGTACACAAAACACACACGCAAACACGCACACACTCAAAAAGAGAGTTTATCCAGAGCAAAAAGACAATCAGGAAATCAGAGTCTATTTACATTTTACCCAGAAAAAGATAATGTAGTTTAGAATCACTTATATTTGCAGCATGGATTAAATACTTTTCTGAATTTGTTTTCTTTTTTTAAGTCATTGGAATAATCCAAAAATATATGCAGGTAAGCCTTACAGGTAAACTTGGGATGAAGAGCAAAACGTTTCCTAATGTATGAATGATATTCCGAGGAGAAAAAATAGTTTGACCATTTTTAACCAAGAAATTAAATAAATAAGATAGCATATAGAAAGTGAATTATTTTCTGAATATGCATTTGAAAATATATTTATTTCCGAGTTTTTTTTAATGTGAAATACGTTACCAAAATAACTTGTTTTAAAGTGCACAGTAGATTAATTATGTCATAATAAATAGATAAATAATAATTAGTTATTTTACTTCATTGAAATTTTAAACAGTGCCCCTAAAGCAAAACAAATTTTGCTTTTAATAAAAAGGGGCCAAAAAATTATAATGAAAATGAAAATAATTATTTTTGCCAGTACAGTAATATCATAAGTGAGTAATTTAAAAGCACTCTGCATGACCTTAGGATGACGACTGATTTATTTCAAAGTACATCTTGCTTAAATATATTTGCTGATATATTTGTATGATTAGTTAGATTTTTGCTTCTGAAACAAGTGTGGTTGTAAATGATCAATAATTCATTCATCGGTGAGCTGCTTTGTGACAATAAACAACAAAGATGGAAAACTACCCACGGCATCCTTTTTGAGGGACAGGGGATTTATTAAAGCCGATCTGAGCACCACTTGACATCCGTTGGGACTTTGAAGTGCCTTCTGATTTCAGAGGTGTTAGACAAAAGTCATGTTTTGACGGTAGCAGTGGGTATGAATCAGCTCAACTGCTGTATTTCATTTACCATATTTTGGGGAGAATGTGTCACCTGCGATTGTGAAGTCGGCTTTGATCTGAAGAAAAACCGCTTCTGGTGCTTTTGGAAGAGCTGTGTGCAAGTTTTCTGCAGCGGGAGGAACAAGGAAATCCTTTTTCTGATAAAAAAAACCTCTAAGATCTGCACAGGAATCCCACAAAATGCACTAATTGAGTTGTGTGCGTGTGTGTGTGTGTAAATTCAGGGAGCAAACAGGTTTACCTGCTGCGGATAAGAGGCAGAAATATTTAGTAATATCTCCATCAGTTGGAGGGTGCTCTATGGTTTCGCAGTATCCACAGTGCAGCTGCAGGAGAGAGATAGGCTGCATCTAGGCGCCATCTAAGAAGCAGCTGCGAAGGTGTGTGTGCTTGTAAATGTGTGTGTGTGTGTCTGCAGGGTGCAACAGCAAAACCATTTAAGCAGCTTTGCATGGGAAAACGTGTTGCTTCTCAGTTTTTCACCTTTCTGATCCTACAACACCAGAAAACGACATACTTCTTGTTCAATCATCACTTTTGACTGCGCGTCGGGTCTTCCGCGTCTGCATGGAGTTAGTCCATTTAAACTGATGCGCTGCGGTCAGGTTGCATCCTGCTTTCCGTTGATTTGTATTCAGTGGAAGCGAATGCAAAAAACAGGCTTGCAACATCACATTTCGGCCTGCTCCACTTTACGCTTTCATGAATAATTCAGTTCAGTCACTGGAATGCTACAACTAAATATGTAAACGACTCGGAACAAGGGCAGACACGCGGCGTTACAGGGAGTCTTTCGTGCGTTTCTCGCCGCACCTTGAATTGTCGCTCTCTGAATTGAACGAAAATCCATACGTGAGCTGTACAGTTCCTGTGGGCAGAAATAACCATGGCAATGATTCAAATCTTAAAGCCATCAAAGGGAGCTAACTCTGAATCATGTTACCAAAGCATAAAAGCGAAACACATCAATCGGCGTGAATGTCGCCAACAGTCAACCAATGCAGAACTCTGGAGAGAACAAATAAGTTTCAAAACACCAGGCTTCATAGAGAGCAGTTATGAGGTAAAAATGCAATCTGTAGAGGATCTAAAGCAGAGTAACCAAAAATTTCTCGAGTTGTAGCAGAGTAGGTTTTGAAGAATAACTGCATTATAAAAAAGAGAGACTGAGCAAAACGCTTAATCAAGCTGCATGAGGGAGCTGTTTGAAGCGACAGGTGTCTGCATGAAAGGAAACTTATTTCAAGTATTTCATGAAAGCTAGAAAAGAAACCAAAAGCACTCGAAGCATCAACTTTAATTGACTTACCCAATAAAATATCTTTGATTGCACTGCCCACACACTCACACATAGATACAGACCGGAGAAGTTCATCCCTACCTCGCATCATCCTCACTCCTCCACTCGTCTCAGACGTTTGTCCCACTTTCACAAACTCTACTTTCCTCTCACTTTGTCTGCCTAGCGTCTATCACTTCTTTTCTTTTGTCTTTGGTGAACAATATCTTTTAATCTGCCTTCTTTCTTTTTTTTTTCTGTTCGTCCTTCAGAGAGCTGGGTCAGGTACTCACTGCAGCTTCAGCACACATATTCAGACTTTTGAGTGACAGTCACCGCCTCACCTTCCTTCTCTCTGTGTGAGAGAGAGAGACATAAGACAAAGAAAAGGGGGGGACTGTCCCCTGTCTTGACTTTTTTTTCTCAAGGTACTTTTTTTCCTTATGCCTTTGTTGTTATCCTGCACCCCCTCACTCTATTACACACGAGAAGAAGAAATGCCTCTCATAATGTCTGGTACCTCTCAGACTCTCCATGTGAATAAAACTGTTCTCAGTTAACAGGAGTCGCTGGACGATGCACCTGAAACATGCTGGTTGTAGAAACAGCATTGGGTTTTATTTTATTCCTACTGTGCAACGATGTTAAAAACTTTTACTTTCTTGTTAACTTGTGGAGTTGTACATATATTTAAGCAACATATTTGCTCCTTTTTACTCCAAAGCTTTCAGCTTAGCTTGCAGGTCTGCAGGTAAGTTTCTCCATTAATTTACAGGCAAAATGTGTTTTAAAAACTAGAGAGCTACAATAACTGGTTGTTTGATGCACCACTTTAATCCACACAAACATCATTTGCTGTGCATCTGATTAGCTGAACATATTTTTGCTTACACCTCTCAGCTGAAACAAAAGGGAGCTTTTCAAAAGACGTATTAGTCAAGGGTGTGTGGAACGAGTTGATAGCATTATTTACAAATTAAAAACGGCGATTACTAAGTAAAGAAAGGTAAGTTGTGTTTTTCATGAGATATGCTTTCACTGAAAGGAAGGGTTTTTTGGAAGTTTGCTTCCAAAGAAAAAACCCTGTTCGGCTAAAACTTCTCAAAGTATTCATTTTTTGGTCACAGCTCCAAAAGGATCGTTTGGCACAAACAACAAGACTGGATATCACCAAAGGAACCCCGTGGTGGTGGCAGTATCATGCTTGGTGTTCCTTCTCTTCAGACGGACCTGGTTGGTATCAGCATGTCAGTTTTAAACCAAGCTCAAGATGAAGACGGATTTAATTTGCTAGCATCAGCAGGATGAGTCAAAAGTTGCATAAAGAACGCTCTAGTTTAAGATTAGCAGAGATTAGTTTTTGTAAATTTTCCACCTCTAATGGTTTTTTTCTCATCACAAAAATTAGACAGATTAACATGACTGTGTGTGAAACTTTGGAAAAGGCAAACAAGAGGGCCCTGCTGACGATAGTGTGTGTAATAACTATTTAATGATTTATCACATATTTTGAAAGGAAGCTAATAATTTTCACATTTAAACTATCTTTAAAATGCATCAGGGGTAAGTTTTAACACTTAAAACTAAAAATGTCTGAATTTCTAAACTATATTAACAGTGTTTGGGTAAATATGCAAATAGGCAATACACCTCTACTTTCTCAGTACATTTCTTTGTCTCCCCACACTGATATTTCTCCTTCTGAAGCAGCTGAATGATGAATAAAAAGGACACCAACGCTTTAACAGCTCTGGGTTTAATTTTCATTCATATTTCCAGTGAATTTATCACCGTTCAGCCTCAGCTTGTTTATCAGCACACCACTTAATACAAAAGCTGTGTTACGCAGAGCATCCCGCACTTGATAACACGGCCAGGTGTGCTAAAGTTGTGGCAGAAAGTGTTAAACCAAACGAGTTAAAAAAAGACAAGATGCTATCGCTCTCTTACCCTGCATTCAGATGCCAAAGTAGCTGGAGTTTGTGTGTGTCTGGGTGTGTGTCTGTGCCTGTACATGGGAGGAAAGAGGGGGGCTGCACAGGTGCAATACACACAACCCTCACCGGGTTTGCTAATAGCTCAACCCCAGCGACACCAATATGTGAGTGTGTGTGTTTGCTGTACAGGTGCAAAGTTGCATGTTCACAAACTATGAAGTTAACCGCAGTGCATGCACAAATATCTAGCACAAACACGAGCAATGTCATTACCATATGCAGACACACACACATCATGTGAGGCTAACGCACAGAGACAGTTTGAACGCAGACGACTTACTCAAATGAGTCTTCTTGGACACGGCGCCTCCTGGGGAAAACAATAAATATTATTTAGCTCAAAATACAGAAATTAAAAGAAAACAACAATATGGATTGCTGATTGTCTCAGTTGAACATTACAGCAAATTGTCAACATTTCCAAATAATGTCAAACGTTAAAAAAAATAAATAAATAAACAACATTGTACTAACACTGCTGACATGCTGATACATCTGTAAGAGATTTAATCACAAAAAAATCATGACCATCAAACTCAGACTATGCCTTTGCCAACACCAACATCAAAACGTTTAACATTTTCACTAAATACAATTTAGACAAAACACAACAACAGCACTTGTGCTATCTTAGCAAAACAGAAAAGAGGCTTGCTTATCTCTCTATATATCTTGAGAAAAGGAGCCTTGTTTGCTAAAGATCACGAGATAACCATTGCATGCCAAGAAAGAGCCGCTCTTATCATGGCAGAAGCTGATGATCTACAACAGCAACGTGTTAATGGAAAATTTATAATCTTATTGATTTATTTCCTTATTACCATGTTAACTCTTTAACTAAAAAAACGGCTTTGCTGTCTCAAAATATTGAAACTGTTATTACAGCTCAGTAGAGGCAGTAGTCACAAAACGTGTTATGACAATTATACAGCTAGCAAGTATTGGCGAAATTATTTATTTCAAGAAAACGGCGTAGCCAAAGGACTACTGCAAAATGTCACTAAGTTAGTCATATTGAGTAAAAAGACATAATAAACAGTTATTATAAATGAGGTACAACTAAATCGAGATAACTAAATTATTATCCCAAATTAAATACCTTGCGATCAAGACAAAATGTAAAATGTCATCGAGGTGCAGTGAGCTTTTATTCTAAGATGTGATTAATTACTGATATTTCCATTTCATCTCATTCTGTACTTTGGACATTTTAGTGCACTGAGATAGTAGTTGTAAAATGAGTAGCTCTGAGATAATGATGAGCTTCAGTCATAAAATTATGAAATTTTTGCCACAAGCTGAGTTATCCTAGAATTTGAGTTATCACAAATTAGGTGATCTCTGGACAATTACATTATTAAACTCATTTCCCAAAAAGAGTTGTCACAGCTGCAGTTTATTTAAAATGATATATTTAAAATGTAACCACAAGATAATAACACAAGTAAACAACAAACTCTTTGACACTAATAAAGTATCTTGCGATAATAATTATGGAGACGGCACAATTAAAGCTATCAAGACCAAATCAGCTCCCATCTGGAGAAAATGACACAAATTAATCACTATCTTGCCATAACATCGTGATAATCTACTTCTAATGTTTCAGCGACTTACAGTACACTGATACTGTCTTTCACTACATGAATAATCTAAATGCTTCTGCCACCGAAACCTTCACTGCAGCATGACTAACTGTGATGAGGTGGCTGACAACGTACTGATGTGCCAACTGCAGAGACGTCTGAATTCAGAATCACAAGATCCTCTATCATGAGCAAACATGCAATTAAACACGGCAGCCTGTTCCCTGAACATTTAGGACTTCCTAACAATTAAATAAAGTGTGACAGAAAGCAATTCAGTTACACATATTAAGCTGAAATTAAATCCTCTTCCTATCGGGGGGTTTGGATGAAAGATCTTATTTCTTTCTGGTGCACAAACTGGACAGATAAGAATCCTGGGTAAAAGTGGTTAAATTAGCAGATTCCTATTTTCGCTGGTGTCTGTTTGTGTGACACTTCAGTGCATTTACACAGCAGAGATAAAGGCAGAGGAAGGTGGGTGTCTGTGAAGCAACTGGTCCTCCTTTTTCGTCTGCCTGTTTGACCGCAGTTGTGAGAGTCTGTGTTGCAGTAGGTGTGAGAGAGGGTCGGTTCTGAACCAAAGAGTTTATTTCTGGAGTCGTACACATCGGGGTATGTGTGTGTGTGTGTGTGTGTGTTAGTCAGAGAAAGAGAAAGAGAAGGAGAGAGAGAGAGAGATGTTTTAAGGCAAAGCAGATAAGTATCAATGGAAGGCGCAGAGTTTGCCGGCCTTTGTCTGGCGCCACTTCAGGTCCTCTGTGGTTTCCTCTGTTTTCTTGCCCTCATCAAATCAGTTTTGCTTCATAAGCAGAAAGTATGGAATGAAAGCAGAGCAGTGCACGCACGGAAAATAACAAAAAAAAACACGTCAACACGAGCTAGGCAGGTGCTTTAAAAGGATTGGTTAGCAAAAGGTTTTGTTTTTCAACTTTTAGTGACACATTTTTCTTAAATTTTGGTCAGTTTTCATTCGATCGTTTAACAATGCAATTTAGCATTAACTAATTAAAGAAATGCACGAAACAGCAAAAATTAGGATTACTGCTTTTCTTTTTGTGCCTAAAACACAAATATTTCTTTTGAAAAATAAAAACTAGCTGTATTTCTGTAAAATCAGGTGAAAACATGTTCAGCTACATCCAGATTTCAGGGTGGCCATTAAGCCTCCACGGAGGAGCCGGCTGCTGGCAAAACCCATCAGTCAAAATTTCACTGGCTTGTCTGCGCGCTGACATTGAGGCTCGCTACTGAATTCACAGTTGCTGCATTACATAACAGTACTGGAGACCACTGAGCCCGGAGAGGAGGACAACAAGTTTGCCTGAATAAAAACACACCTTTACAATAAAAACATTCATTTTTATGCATATGATTTCATTGCTGATTAAAAGGGGGGGGGGGGAAATTGTATTATAGAAAAATATCAAATTAAGAAATGCAACAAAAAAGTGGCACTAATTGTAACTATATAAAAGTCTAATGAGGATAACTTGGTTGAGGTTGAGGATTAATCTGGACTGTTGACCAACAAATGGCATTAACTCCATGCCCTTAGAGCTAATAAGCCTTTCCAGGTTCAGCCAGGCAGCTCAGAGGCGATGAACTTAAAAAATAACAATTGTTGAAAATCTATTAAATATTTTAGGCTGGCAACATGCATCATGATGAGACTGAATTCTAGTAAAAATCTTGTTTTCTTAATTTAAAAAAAAAATAGAAAAAGTTATAATTTTACTCTCTTGTGAAATAGACAACAATCATTAAGACATTGTAGCTTAATTTCTTGAATAGCTGAGAAGAGTATAACTATTAAACTGCAACATTTAAGCAGGGTAGCAACCGGATGCGGCAGCAAAAGAAACCAATGTTAGATTTACAAACGGCTGCAGAACTGATGAGGCGGATCGAATCCACAGCGGATGAGCAGTGACGACACAAAGAATTAATTTCTGAAAAGAGAAGAGGGGTTTTCTTTGTGTGAGCAACACCAAAATTGCTTAAGAAATATGAGAAGACACCCACAACAGCCACAAAACCCAACAAACTCATCACCCCAAGAACAGCCGGCTCAGCAGTATGAAACCGAACAAGAGCAGCACCAACACGGTGACTCTCCGCTTCACCCTGAATAAACCAGTTTCCAGGACCTGATCAGTAAGCTGATGCTGTTTTACTCCAAGTCCTTAAGCCCCTTAACATCCAGTTTTAACATTTTGTTTCCTTCTAAGTAGCTCTGATCTTGTTAAAACTGTCTTTTTCCACTTCTACTTAACACTGTGTGTGTGTTGCATAACAGCGTTTCAGCTTCAGCTCTGCCTCCAGCTGCTCTAAAATTCGATCATATTTGGTCTTGTGTCATCTACAAGTGAATCCTGAGTTGAATTAATTGGTGCATCAAAGGTCATATCCAGAGCAGAAAGCATAACAGGCTGTTATATTAAACAATTTGATTAGTTATTAAATAATGACCATAGCAAAGTGAAAAACATGATTTAAGACTATTTTGTAACTATTTAAGCAAATTATTATTTAGTCATTGCAGGCAAAAAAACCCAGTCATTTATTTGAAGCATTTTTGGCACAATTTGAAATCTTAGGTCTACTTTAGTATTTTTACAAACGTGTAACATCTGTCTGGGTGTTTTTCCCATTTGTCTTTGCAGATCTTCTCAAGGTCAATCAGGGTAGATGGGCTTCATCAGTAAGCAGCTTTTATTATTATTTTTTTATAGGTTTTTTGGAGATATTCAACTAGATTTAACTCTGGTTTGGCCACAGACTTCTAGATCATTGGTGACAAACCCATTTTCATTTCGGGCTATATCAAAAATCTGAATGCTCATAAAGGTCTGGTTGTGCCAGAATATATTGAGAAAACCAATTAAACTGTTAAAATATCAGTAAGTAGCTGTTCCTCCAGGATTTTGTGACCCTTTTGTGATAAAGGGTTTTTTTTGCAATCAAAATTGCAGATTTTATAGTGCCAATTAAAAAAATTTCTAAAATTTTGTTAGGAATTTTTACAATATTTGCGCTACTGTATGATGTTAAATGTGACTTTTTATTACTCGTTGTATCAGTTACGGACTATAAAATCAAGTAGCAGTCGGCAGCAGTTACTCAAACCCAATGTTTTTGACCAATTTTGAGAAAATTTGCAGAAAAATCAGGACAAAAATGTGGAGATTTGTAGATTTTGTTTTAATTTTGCAGATCTGTGAAAAACTGGAAGGACTTATTGATGTAATTTGGAGTCTAGAGGGCCAGAGAAAAAGCTGTGGCAGGCCAGATTTGGCCCCCAGGCCTTGAGTTTGACACCTGTGTTGTAGATGAATCGTTGCTGAAATCCAGGGTGTCATGCAGAAGGTTTTCTTGAAGAATATTGATACATTTCACTGCTGTCATCTCACACCAGTATGCCAAGGAGTTACTCAGTTTCTGCCACAGAAAAATATTCCCACAGCATGATGCTGCCATCACTATGTTTCACAAAAGAGATGCTATCAGCCAAGCCGACTTGAGGACTGGAGCTAAGACCATTTATTTTGGCCTCATTATACAAGAAAAAGTAAATAAATAAATCTTCTGCTGTTTGAATAATCTCTAAGTTGCTTTTTGGCAAAGTTTTAGCCTTTTAGTGGCGGTGGACCCGGGGTCCGATGTTCTCATTCACCTCCCTGAGCTCTTACTGCTCAGCCTCTCTCTGCCTCAATCTGTTTATTCATAACATTCAATTCAAGTCATTTCATTATTAGTATTCTTCCTTAGACTTTGACTTTAAAGCAATTACATCCCAGAGGTCTGCAAACATTTCCTCTGCCTCCATTGTTTATGTTCTGCTCTGACATGAATGCCAGTTATGAAACCTTCCATAAACAAGCGTAATCCTTTCTGAATCAAGTTGAGTCAGCAGAATTTGTCACAGGTGGGCTTTAATGCAACTTGCCATGGTGGGGCAGTTGTTAGCAAACAACAAAAATCTTTTCCCCCTCAAACTCTGACCAGGATCATGTGCATGTGTGCTCCCTTCTATAGTCCAAAAATAAGCATGTAGGGTTAATATCTACATTTGCCATTATAGTGTGTATGTGTGCTAGTGGTTGTTTGTATTTTATTGAATAAAGTAAAGTGACAAAAGCTTCCGTTAATCCATTAATGAAAAAAATTGTCTGGAAACAACAGAGTTAAGGTCCATGTCATCTAAAAAGCATCACTGTGTATGCCTTAATTATTCACTTAATTAATTAAGTAATTAATTAGAATTAATTAATTACAGCATATTTAATGTTTTGAGATTTGACTGTAAGACTATAAGTCAAATGCTGAACTCAGACTTTACTGCAGCTTTACTGAAGTGTCATCATCCTACATGTTCTGATAAAGCAACATGATGCAATTTCTCCAACAAATACAGATGGGAAGTGTCTTCTTCTGAATTGTGCACTTTGAACTTATGCATTATTATTCCTATAAAGTCCTTAAGAAACTGCCCCCCTGCATATGATGAGCAGTGGGTTTTTGCAGCAGAAGGACGAGCGGTCTTATCTTGCCATGGTAGCTAATAGTTTGATTATAGCAAGTGGCTGCTCAGAATAGAAACGCATTGGCTACGAGCAGAAGCAAAAATAAGGGTTAATCCCAGTGGATTACGCTGTCTTAGTGTCATTCTTACCCACTCAGAGCACCTTGCTGCTGCCCAGTGAATGGGATAAAGAGGGTTACTGGGGTAAAGAATAGTGAGAGATGGGAGTGGCGGAAAGGTGAGATAAAGAGTGTGTAGAAGAGGACATACAGTATGGCATGTTGAGAAATACGATCATGGATTTATTTGATTAAGCAAACTGCTTGTAATGTGAGGAATGTAAGGATTCACTTATTTATGAATTAGTTGCAGTATCGGTTCTTGCAACAAAAGCTACAAAAATCTTTCTTTCATATAAAAAACCCCATCTTTTGAGGAAACAATGTGCTCTCTGTAGCTACAATGCTATTTCAAAGGGGCAGCTACTTTTATTGTGCGAAATTAATTAGTTAATTAAAATGCCAAAAAAATGTATCTGTAACAGCTGTTGAATTGAAAAGGTGAAGCTCATTTTTTATTTTTACAATTTCTAACTGAACTAAAAGTTTAATCAGATGTATTTTTCCTGCACTGACAGCAAAGCTAGTTTAGGCTAGGCCATATCTAGGTTTATTTACACTGAACCCAAGGAAATTGGATTTATTCCCTCTCTTCTCTTCCTCTAGACTTTAAAACCTTTATTTGCATCTATAGAAAATTTACTTTTATTTGAGCAGAGGACTTTTGGACCACAGAGCAATAGTCCAGTCCTTTTCCTTTTCGGACCCATTTCTGGCATTATTTCAGAAAGGGCTTAACAGACGCACCTTAACTTAACTATCCCACTTTGTCCTTCCCCTCAACTTTCTGTTAGCATGCATGGACGCTTGTGTGTCTGTCTGCTGGACGACTTTCAGATTAGCAGCTGTGATTCTGTCAGCCTGGATATATCAATTTCTGAAAACACTTTTCATTAGTAGTATATATTTTCTTGAGAAAATGAATATTTAGAATTTTTATAAATGAACAAAAATAAACTCTCAAAATAAAGAGCTCACTGTAGTGAATGTATAATAACATACACTTTGCTGTTTGAGTGAAATTATGAAATAAACTACTATTATGATAATATAATAATTTGCTGAGATGAGCCTTTGTGCAGATGCTAATTACGCTTTCTCTTGGGGCCAACAGGGGGCCCCCATGTTTGCGTATTCCTCTGGTCGGCCCTGGTGCTGGATAAGATCTGGCTTACCTTTTTTCCTGGGGGTGTCTGCAGGTAGAAAGTCTGACTCCTCATATTCCATGCCGCTCCTGTCACAGCGCTGGATGGGCCTACACACTCTTTCACACACCTCTCACCCACACAGCCACAAACAAACCAGAAGTCAACGAACCTCTCTTGAACTCCCTTACTTTCCTCTATTCAAGCTGAAAATTAAGATGACAGAAGACATGATACCTGTTGGCTGCTCTAGCGCCCGGGCCGGCGCAGGCATTTAAAAACGTGCAGTGCCATCTCTCCTCTTTCCGGCCTCACAGGTCCAAAAACTCAACCATCATTCTTCTTCCCCTCTCATTTTTCTTTCTAGCAGCGCGCCTCCTCCTCCTCCTCTTTCGTCTCCTGTGTGTGGCTGTTGTGAAATAATTGCTCTCACCCCCGTGGCAGCAGCAGCGGCAGTGCGGAGAGTGCAGCTGGACCAGGCCGGGCCGTGGCTTCTCAAGCCCCGCTGCTCTCACCCCTCAGCCCCCTCCAGCGCGCCCGGGCCGTCCCAGGCCGGGCTGGAGAGAGTTATGTCACCGGCTGTTACGTAACGCCAGCGGATCGGGTTTGCTTTGAAGTGCTCGGCTGTGAAATATAATCCCATGTTGCTGCCACAAAGTCCAATTGACAAAATAAACCGCGGGAGACGTGGCATTCCTGTTGATTTCATGTTATATATGCGAACATGGAGCATGCTTGGATAAAGCTTTTCTTATGGTTTGTTTTTGCAGGGACCAACTGGCGCACACCATGGAGGTGCACACCTCTGCAGGAATTCACTTTATCGACGGCATCTAATCCCTCCTTTTTTACAACAGCAGAAAGACAAAGAAAACGATGAATAATCAATATGTGTTCTCGGTTTACATGATCAAATGTTTCTGTAACACGCAGTGCTTACGCAGGGTCCAGACTAATGCCTAGAGCAGCTCCAGCTTGAGCTGGTTCTGAATATCTGGGCATGCTGACTGTGTGTTATCGCAACTTTTACCCAAGGAGGCGAAACCTGGTGCTTTACAGCGAACAGAGAGGCAGTCAAATATGGATGCTTCTGTCTCCTACAGGACCAGGAATGGAGAATCTGTTGGGTTGAGGGTCTCAATTAAAGTTTCAATTCATGTTAGTTCAATGCTGTAAAATAAGAATTACATCTTTCAGCCACAGTGATGTCAAAATTAACAGGCAAAACAGACGAGAATGACAATAAGTGTAGCAAAGTCTTCAAAACTATGGAAATGAATTTAAAAATGTATCTGGATCACAGGAAAAAAGACAAATGAGACTACACAAATGCATTTATTTAGATAAATGTTTTTTGGTTATATTTTTACGCAAAGTGCGGTAAATAAAAATGATATAAAGTTAAATTTAAAGATATGTTTCATCCATCCATCTTATAGTCTCTGTTAGCTTTAGGTTTTCAGTTGTTTAGCTTGGCCCCTTTGGCAAATGTTTATAAGAGATAAATGCTCAAAGAACCTGTTTCTCACAATACAACACTTACCCAAAGAGCATGATTACTATTTGCCGCTTACAATGTAGGTTATTTTTTTTTTTAAATAAATGTAAATAAATATAAACTCAATTAATGCTTAAGTAAAATTGTTTAAGTAAAATTGAAAATTAATGCACATTTACCGTAGTGTTTAATAATAAGGAGTTTGCCTGATTTAACTTGGGCCATAAGTCTTTCACCCAAAAATGTTCAACAATATTTCTTGCACTTTTGACATTGACTTCAGTTTGTGCTGGACGGTGCTTGGAGCATTTCACTTTAAGTTATTACACTAAATGAAAGCAAACTACCAAAATCTTATAAAGATTCCTCTGTTTTTTTTTTGTTTTGTTTTTTTTGTTTTTTTTTAGAAAACTTGTTAATAAAACAGTATAATTTCCAAATACCTACTACCTTTTATCAACAGCACCCGGTAAAGCTGGCATCTTCTCTCCAGATCAGTAATGGCTCTGCTAAAAGCCAGCTTGATTGCAGTAAATGCTGCCAATGCCGAGGGATTGTGAAATGGCGTTCCCCCACATTAAAAGACTGATGGGCCTGAAGCGCTGCAGTGGACAGAGCAAGCTGCAGGTGGTTTAACTGAAAGTGGAAAACAGCCGCCCCTCACCCGCTTCCTTTAAACCCAACTTGACCACATGAGACTGGAGAGAGAGGGGAAAAAAGAGAAGCTTGTGTTTATTTGTCCCGCACTCTCATGCAATAGAAAGACTTTAAAAACTAGGTAGCATTTCCATTTGTACGCACGCTTCAGCGAGGTTAGAGATGTGAGGGGCCCTCAGAAGACTCACCAGGCCTGTGCAGCGATGAGCACACATACACAGAAACCACACAGGAGACCAACATGTGGAAGAACTGACGTTAAATAGAGTGTAGATGCTGCTATGGTTATGACCATTATTTGCTAATGTAAAAGCTAACATCAGTGTAGAGCAGCTCTTAAAAGTTTAGTGATTCTATTAGTAGGTAGTCATTATTACATGCCAAATAAATAAAAATCACCCATCAAGTCCCTCATACATTTAGGCTCAGATATTTGCATACACAAAGGTTTTGGTTGGCTATGTAGTGTGATGTTCGTCTCAAACATCACATCTTGTTTTGGACATAGACTAATGTTAAGTTTCTGGAAATAACCATAACTTTTATGGACAGTACACAAAAGCTTCGTTTATGCCAGCTAAAGTGGTAAAGATCCACAGTTCCCTTCTAGATATCCTGGCTGATTTCTTATGATTTTTATATGTCACAAAAGGTAGCATTGTATTTGATGTGGGCCTCTATTTAACACCTGTGAATCAGAAGCTTACAATTTTACAGCAGTCTTGTGAATGCAGTAATAAACTGTTCTGCTATTGACCTGGCTTGTAGAAATAATCTTGGTAACCCTAACAGAATTAAAACAGGAGTTATTTTGTCTGGTTTATGTGCCATTCTATCCAGAATATATAAATATGTGGCTTCATCAACATGCATTTGAGCTTGAATGTTTGATTTTGAACCAGAGTGTAGCATTGTGCTTGTTGTTCATCCTCAGATGGAAAGAATACCAATGAAACTCACCAAATTAATCTGATATTTATACTCATAATGACTGCATGTGAATCTGACTGGAAATGTGTTGCATCAGAAAAACCATTTAAATGGTTATTTAACCATGACCACATGGTTAAATAAAATCTGTGTTAGATGAGGAAAACAAACTCACAAAAACATGTCTTGTAGATCCTGGTAAGAAAACTTCTCTTTAATAAAATAATTGTGTTTTTAGAAATCATTCATCAGCCCCATAATGTAAATAGGGAGATTTTTTCTTCCAACTTTTGTTAACAACAGATTTTAAACATTTTGCTATTACATGACCCTTTCAAAATCCCATTGAATTAAAGAAAACAGCTGCATATCATCAGTGTTTCTAACTTCGTGGTCTGCAGTGGATGTCAGAGCAGCATGCCTCTCTGTGATGTGGAAGCCGTTACTTTTTACGGCTCGCTGCAACACGCCACAGTCATTTCTATATGCAGACACACGCTCAAAGTGCCAGCGTGAGCGGCATTGGCCGACGTGATGAACTTGTTTTTGAAGGCCTCGTGTCTTCATGACTAAGTTACGATATTCTGTTGGTGAAAAAAGCTACATTTCACATTCTAAACCAACCACAGACACCACATGGCGGAGTAACAGCTAACAACCCACACCTGACAATCAAAGCTCAAAAAATGTGTAAAAGGTGTAATACAAGAAGCATGAAACTCACGCTTTCTCATTAGAAAGACCAAATTCAAAAGCGTCATTCTTTCATCTCTTTTCTTCTGTTACTGGCAGTACCAATACTCTTTTAAATAAAGCGGTTTAGAGTTCTTTGTGATAAATACTTGAGCAGAATCACAAAAAAAAATACAAGCACTTCCTATCCCAGATTTAAGCATATCACAGAATAAATATTTGATCTTTAAAAAAAAGCAAAACCACATAACTTAGAGTTTTTATTTACATCAATATTTTTTTCTTTCTTTAATGAAAATAATATCCACGCAAGAGGCTTTGATCTTGGAGAAAGAAAACATACAAAATATCTCAGGGGAAGCTTCGAACTGTAAGGCCCCTGGGTAACTCAAAATACAGTCAATAACACCTTAAAATTTTGATATGTACTGTTTTTGTGTTAGTACCATTATGCAAAGGCATTCAAGTTCAGTCTGTTAGTAGTGACATATTAGCATGTAGTACAAGATTATATTTAACAAGGTTTCTTCAAGATGGTCTATAAAATATGTCTGTAATCCAAACCAATTTCTCACAAAGTCAAACACACTGGCTTGTTCTGGCCTCTGTTATGCCAGCCTGGCATGATGCTTCACCTTCTCAGCAGGTGGCTGACACTGATTGACAAAAACAGTGCTACAAGGAGAAAAAGAAAAAGAAGGGTGACAATGCAGAAGGTAGCATGACAGAAATGGAAGTGACACTGAGGAAAGTTACCTGTTGCCTCTGAGTGCAGTTTGGAGCCGTCCGTGCTGGTCACTCTACATGAAATATACATTTTTCTGCCAATCTCTTTGTCCAGAATGGATTCAATCAGCACAGTACTTCCAAGTGGGATGGGACTGCAAACAAAACAACAATTTTAGGCAAAAAATATTATCCTCTGCTGCTCTCCACATATATTAGTCCACCTGATTTTGAAATAACCTCAGAACTAGATCCATCCATCTCTTTTTTACCTGCGGTAGTTGACATTAAGGTTGGCAGTCATAACCGGTGCAGAAAGCAGAGAGGCATGCGTTCCTGTGACGGTGTCGATCATGGTGGCTATTGCCCCCCCGTGGACATGTCTGGAAGCACACATGATGTCTCAAACATTTATTGCATAGTTTAACTATAAGTGTTATGGCAAATGTAGCTTTAACACCTTCCTATAAAGAGATTGGTTTGATTGTGTTTTATTAAAGAGAAATTTGGTTTTAAAAGTTTGAGACAAAAAATTATTAGAGGCAAAAAGCAAATGGAACATTTCCTTTAAATAAAGCAAATATGAAAAAGAATATGACATATATTTACAGACAAAAATGGAAAACAAATATAAACCTTCAGACATAGACATGGTCAGGAGTAAACATTAGCTCACCCTGGCGGCCCCTCCAAAAGGTGTCCAGCTTGTAAGACGCACACACACTTGAGCTTGTCTTGTCTGAAAAATAAAACGTACTCAAACGCTGCTCCAGGGTCCCTGATGTTCCGGGTGAAAAGGCGAGCTTTTGACTGGATTATCTTGCTGAGATACACTCCCCCTGATGAGACACAACACAAGTACACAGACTGATCCGCAGCTAACCTTGAGTGATTAGTTTGAAATACAGGGGTTGGACAATGAAACTGAAACACCTCTCATTTTAGCACCAATACACACAGCAAGACTGGTGAAAGATTGGTTTGATGAACATGAAAGTGAAGTTGGCCTCCCATGGCCTGCACAGTCACCAGATCTAAATATTATTGAGCCACTTTGGGGTGTTTTGGAGGAGCGAGTCAGGAAACATTTTCCTCCAGCAGCATCACGTCGTGACCTGGCCACTATCCTGCAAGAAGAATGGCTTAAAATCCCTCTGACCACTGTGCAGGACTTG
>CAEFZY010011311.1:0-11615 GCA_903066815.1 Brachyrhaphis roseni
GCTGAAAAACTGGATTTATATAAAAAGGTCAGAAATGTCTTAAGAATTAAAACAACTCTTTTCCAGGAGTGTTAATCAACGTGGAGGCTGCTCTCCGTTACATCTGCGTTCGCCAATTGATGCTTCTGATGTTTAAATTTGAGGGACTATTTCAGTAAATTTGTTCCGCTAACTTACAGCCCCTGGTGTCTTTGTAGCAGTCGAACAGGCCGGTGCTCCAGCTCCCAGGGTAAGCCATGTCTGGAAGAATCAGAGTCAACATGAGCACATCAGGAAATAAAATTCAGGAATTCAGAGCTTTGCATCTTATTGCCACCCCACATTCTTTGTTTTTAGACGTTTTAGGCGGATCTATATGCGGTTTCTATCTGTTATGTAGATATTATTCAGAGAGCTTTACAGACATAGTAAAAGAAGCACACTGAAGAACTGTAGGGTTGTTTGGATGTAAACCACCAACTTTTTCACTTTGACTTCATTCTTACATATTAAATGCCAACATGGTGGAATCTGTGGCGTGTTTTTTTTTTTACACTTCATATTATATCCAAGCACTTTAAAATCTGCTAAAGAATGTATTGGTTTTGGTTGAGTGAGAGGGACCAATAAAAATAGCGAATCACTGCAAATTGTATAAAAAATGACACGTCCTTTTATAATTATTTTCAAAATAAGTAACTGAAAAGTGTAACTATCCCCTTTTACTCTGATACTCATAAATAAAACCATCTCCAAAGTCAACAAGGTAAAATACATGTCCACACCTCAGTGCATATTTTTAAAAACATTTAAAAACCTGGTTCCTTTTTTCCAACCAGTTTGTCACTCATTCCAACAAAGTTACAGTTTGTGCATAAAACAAAAAACGACAGGAAGACAAGAAAAGTTCAATTTGTAAAGCTTTTTCTCCGTCTGACAAATTTAGAGTTTAATGGAGTTTGTCTCTTTTTGTTTGTGTTGCTTCTTTGTGATAGCTCCACTTCGTGTTTTGATACAATATTTGGATACTTTTGATTTACAACTCAAGCAAACAACAGATTTTATAACCACATCGGTCATTTAAACATTGATTAAAAGTTGATCTTTTTAGCATTTCCATTAGTTAGTATTTCTAGCATCTCATTTTTAGAGAGCCAAGCTTTTAATGCCTAGATCACATAGTGAAAGTGAAAAGCAAAAAAACCAAAGTGACAAATAACGACAGTAAAAACTACAGTAAGAGTCCAAAGTCTTTGTATCGGATCTATGAGAGGTATGAACAAGCATGAGTGGAGTAATGTAAACAGGCAGCTTGCATTTCCTGCCAAACTTCAATATGAATGCTAAATATTCAATGGGGTGTTTTCTGAAGAGGTTGAAATAACACAGAAACATCAGTTTAGGAGAATAAAATATAACTCAGTGCAGTTTAGTTACAAATCACCAATTCACAAAGACTATTAACGCAAAGGAATCCAGTTTATGTTCAGAAAACGTAAAGCTGCTCGGCTGAATCTGTCGCCACATCTGTGTTAAAACAGGAGATTCACATCATAGTTTGGCAGCAGATAAATCTACAGCAGCTGCGTGATTTCATGACGTTGATGGGGACCAGAATAATTACATAGCGAAGTGTACAGTGCCACAATTGACTTAAATGAACATTGCGTTTTCAGATGGTGCCTCAAGCTGAATGATGACTTTATAATAGCTTAAATTTGAAAAGTTGAAAAATCTTGGTAACACTTTATTTGAAGGGGTGTGCATATGACATGACACATAAACATGAAGGAGTCTTTATGAGTGTCTATGACTGTTGTCATGAAGTGTCATTCGGTAAATGATGACACTTTTTATGCAAAGTTGCTCTGAAAGTTGCATTAACAGTCCATTAAAAGTGCCAACTTTGCATGATTTTGTAAATAATGACACTTTATTGCAAAGTTGGCACTTTCAATGGACTTTCAACGCAACCTTTAAAGCAACTTACCATCAAAAGTGTCATTATTTACTGAATGACACTTCATGACAACAATCATAGACATTCATAAAGACTCCTTCATGTTCATGGCAGGTGTTATGTCATGATTATGACAGTGTCATGTCATATGCACCAAATAAAGTGTTACCAAAGTGTTAAAAAGTAAAAGTCACGGCTGTCCTGATCATATATTTGAATGGTCAAAATATATCAATTAACAGGAATACAGAAGAAGCTAAAGGCAAATAAAACATGGAAGAAATAAATGAAGCAAGTATGTTGCTGCCAATATTAACTAATATTCACTCAATTCACTTTGAAGAAAATCATCGACCCAGTGGTTCCTCTCATTATGTCACCGCAGCTAAACTGAGCTGGTTTTACTCCTTTCTCTTATTTGATATGAATCCCTTTACTTTTTTTTTTTTCTTCGTGCAAGTAAAACACTTTCACTGGGGGTCGATTTATCTACAAACAATACACTTTTCCGGGTTTTTCTTTATTTTCAGAATCATTTAGATTAAAAACAACGATTAGTTAACATCCATCATAGGCTTAATTGACTAAAACAGGTGCATTAGTTATTTAGGTTACAGCAGACTTACTACTGGTTAAAATGGTTATAGTAAGCAAAGTTTACAGTTTATTCAACTGTAAAATTTCATTAATAATATTTAAGTTGATGTTTAATGCTTTGTGCGACATTAATGTGAGACGTCGCTGGAAATGAAGCACCTCGTTCTGTGAATCCGGTCAAATGAACACACAAAAAAAACGAGTTGCTATTAAAGTTTTGATCTGCAGCCAGGTGTTCTGGATAATTTGTTCTTACCTTTTTAGCGTGGTGTGAGTTGATAAAACACGACGAGGTGAAACAGCTCTGAGAACATGGAGCAGTGACAGGAACCTGGACTTCCTGCAGAGACAACCCCTTAGTGACCAAAGCTTTGACACACAGTCCCTACATAACAAGTCTCCTCCGTTGAAAACACACCTCACAATAAAACACGCCTCACAATAACTACTTTATAGAGAAGAGATTTAAATTTGTTTTTGATAGTCTGCTCATGGTTAAAATACATAAAATCATCGAGATGAGCAAAAAGACCTTTTATTTATTTATTTTTAATTGCCATCTTACATATTCCTACAAAGTTCTGACTCAATTTAGCCACAAGTTTGTCTTTTTTTATTTATTTATTTTTACACTATTTTCACTTTCAAAACATTATTTTTAATTGTGAATGCAGCAAAGCTAAGATATCAACAGAAAAAAGACAAAAACCCTCATTATTTTTTGTTAGCAGTGGAAGAATCACAACCACAATGAAAGTCGTTTTTTTTCCCCATCTTTTACTTTGATGCTCCTCTGCAGATTTGTGCTTTTGTTCCCTGAAATGAAAAATTACGAGCTGCATTTTATCTCATGAGCTGCCTAAAAGTCTCATTTAACTTAGTCAATGAGATACATCAACAAAATTATTCTCAGTCCTGCCAAATAAACGTCACATATTAAATATGAGGTCACTTGGGGGCAGCATTTCATAGCTACCTGTTAAAGCAAATAGCAAATGAGGAATAACACATGTGCTCTAAATTTCATTTCGTTCTTATTACAAGTGTTAGAGCAAAAACAACAACAAAAAAAGTGTTTTTATGTTATGCTTTTTTGGTGAAAGTTTGAAAGACGATCAACATGTTTTTGTGATTTTAGTAAATCGTCTTAAAGTAACAGCAACACATGGATCCAGAATGTGTTTATTCCTATTTTCTTTGATAATGTTTCAATGAATGTTTTTGCTTAATTTCATTTCTGCTTTATTTAAATCAGAACTCGTTTTGATGTGTGCCTTGGATATTTGTCCTGATCCCAAACATACATCTTTTCAAGTCAACACACGTTTATTTGTAGAGCACCATTCGTCCTGTTTTACAGGAAACAAACAAACATATAAAACACATCAATACATTAAAACACAAATAAAGAATTACGTAAAAGCATCAACATATGGTACAAAAACAAAGAAATTGCAATAAATGATTACATTTAATCAAATAAAAAGCAAAAGTATGATAGAAGTAATAAAACAGGTTTTCTGTTTTTTGGGTAACCTGGAGTTAAAAGTAATGTTTTCAGACCTGAAAGTTTCTGCTTTTTTTTTTAGAAACTATTTTTTTCCTCTACAAAACAATCTGTGAAAAAGCTGGAGTTACGTTTCACAGGAAAATATACAAAAACTGAACCTCAAATGGGTGTGGTCCACCTCATTCATTATTTTATCTACTTTGTACAATAAACCAGTGACACAGGAAGCAAACCTGACTTTAAGATGACTTTTCGTCTTAAGACTTTACATCTTGAGATGAAAAGTCTCACCATAACCAGCAGACTTTTTGTCACTGTAGTGAAATCACTGAATCTGTCTCCTCTGGCACTGAACCCTTTCTGCAGAAGACGTGTTTCTGGTCCGCGTGAAAAGCTGAAAATTTCAACTGGGCTTGAAGACGTCGATTCAGGAGCCGGATCATCCACTGTGATGTAAAACTGGCTTCAAATAATGAGCAATAATGATCTTCCAGCAGTTTCCGGTTCATGGTAGGCTTGATTCTGGGTGCTTCTTTGACATTTTAACTTATTTTTGCTTTATCTCTTTCTTACTGAGATCCTGTTCAGTCACATTGGGCAAACAGGATGGAGCAACTAGAAGAGGAAGCATTGTGAAGAAAGATTAGGGTCATCGGAACAAAAGGAGGAAGAGAAACAGTATGAAGCTGTGAAAGGGCAGGGGTCAGAAGAACATGACAAAGCATGATGGACAGGTGAGCTGGGTGTAGCTAGGCTGCTGGGTAATTACAGGTGTGGCTCTAAACATCCAAACTTCAACACAAATCAGGACAGTGCAGGAAAACCAATCAGTGAGCTTCACTAAATTGCACCAAGAAACATGGTGGAATATCCAAACAGGATCATGCTGCGAGACCCTCACAGGTTGTGGAGTGTTTGTCGAGCTTGTTAAGAGACGTTTATCCAGATATATTTGATGCAGTAAAATAATTCCCAGTAAAAACACATTCAGGGCAGTGATGTCAAACACATTTATTGAGTTGTTAGAGAAACCATTTTGGGGCTTTTATTCAATTAGATGCGCAAATATGGGGGAATTCTTCTGCCATAATTCAAGAGCACACATTTTCATTTTGAAAGCAGGATTTCATGTCTTTCCTCTCAAAACTTGTAACGCTTGTACTCCAAACTTCTGCTCTCTTTCAAACATTCACTGTTCTCTTTCTCAAACCTTTCTTCCGGCGCTCAAAACTAGGAACAGAAAAGTACCGTCGCCTGGCAACCTCTCAGCCAATAGAATGCAGGTGTTATACTGGGTGCGTTTGTTTCCTTCTAGTGGGTGTGCCTGTGTGGCTGCATATCTAGAGAGATATCTGTCTATCCTATATCAATATAGGGACAATCTAGATTTTAATAGAAAACCCATTAAACTGATAAAAATCAACAGCTATTCTTCTGAAAGAATTGCTGTTATAAAAGAAAGACTTTAAAAAAATAGTTTGTCTAAACCTGAGTGAAATTGCCCCCCCCAGCTTCTTCAAATCACACAACATTGGTGTGAATCCTGTCAGTTAAACAATGGATTCACATTGCTTTGGCTTTGAAGATATTAATGAATGTCTAGTTTTACTTTTGGTAGTTTGTCTGACAGCACCCTCTGGAGACATAAATACAGCTCAGCGAGTTTGTTTTGGGAGGTTTTGTACTAGTTCATTCTAAATAAGACCTACTTCAAAGTAAATTTAATCCATTTTAAAGTTAAATTATTCATGTCCGTAGGTCAGCACCTGGGCATTTTTAACTGAAATTCACAGTTCCAATATGAACAGATTTTCACAGATTTTTGATGACCTGCTTTGAAAGAATGGCGTGATTCTTTAAAGCTAAGCCAGAGAGGGAGGGGGATGAGCAGAGGGATGCACACACTTCCTGGATCAGCGAAGCTTCAACTTTCACATAGTTTCTCTTCCAGATGTTAGTTTGACTTGGCAGGAAAGAGAAAGTTAACGTGAAACTTGATGAAGAAATTGCTGAGGATGTTTTTTTTTTGTTTATAACCGAAGGCAGCAAAATCTAATGAGAAGTTTTGCATGAAAGAAAAAAAATATATTGTTGTTTTAGTGCCTGCAACAATAAGTCAGATAACTGGAAAATTGTCCAACTCAGACTGAAACACGAACAACAGCGACAGAACTCATGATTTATTATTTTTCTTCCTAATCCAAAAATCTTTTTTTTCTTTCTTTTTGTTTTTGACATTGCAGAATTACGTTTGAGCTCAGGGACGTTTTATGGGAGAAGGAAAAAAAAGGACTCACATCTTGCTTTGATTACGGCTGAAACTCTCCTCCTCATTTCTCCAGTAAAACAGTGAAATAGAAACCTAAACTTAAAGACTTCCTTTTTAATCCCAAGGCTTAAAAAGGACGTCTGAGCAGAAATTTGCCTCATTAACATAAACTTCCAGTAACACTTAAATGAGTCAAACAGCAACGCCCCAAGTGTCAACACTTGTTTGGCGCACAAGAGCCAAGATAAAATATGAAAGTGAGGTCGACTCATAATCATTTACCGACTTTGTTCTTTCTTGTTAGACGCCGTTTTACAATATGCATGTGAGACAAAGTCCATGTTTTCAAGGTCTCAAGTAAAACACGTCACTACCTATAATCTTACTGCTGCATTTTATAAACCTATAAAGAAACAAGCTCCATGTGTTTCTCTCAGGAGGAACGTGGGTGTACTCCCTCCTTTTTGTCTGTTTTATAAACCCATAAAGAAACATCCAGAGTTGCTCACCAACAGTTCTTGAGAATTTAACAGTGAAATCTTCCCTGCAGAATCTCTGCCAGGTTAAGTTTTCACCATATGTTCATGGTGGAACTTCTTCTTGATAGCCAAACAAGCAGCAGCAGATCCATCACCAGAGGTGCTAATAAAGACTGTTTAAAAGTAGCACTGTGAAAGAAGACAGAAGCGGAAGTAAGAGCTAAAAGTGAATCTTCACTTCCCTTTTTTCAATTATTGGCAACTAGCGTTGTAGAAACATTAACAGCTACAGAAAGGAGTGTTTTTTAATACAAGGTGGTTGTCAAGGGTGACATTAGAAAGGGGCGCAAACCAGCTCAATACAGAGTGTTTTCTGTGTTGTGTGTGATGTATTTTAGATGTAGAAAATCTAATTTCCGAAACCAAAAATTTCCAATAAAACGCAATGGGTGGCAACAGATGGTTTGGTTCTTGCATGTACTTCCGACTTGATTGTTTGAAAAAACATATATACTTTTTTTCTTGCAAAAATATAGACAAAATAAAAATCTCTTACAACTTATTTGAAAACAAAAGTTAACTTAATCTGATGTTTCAAGTTCAAAAAGTGCACGTAAGAACCAAACCACCTGTTGTCACCCACGGCCTTCATTGGAAATTGCTGTTTTTAGAACTTAGATGGCCACAACATAGTAAATAAAATAAAAACCATCCCGTCATCACACTTGACATTTCCTAAACAAAAGGACCCCGACCACACACCAAGTGTGTTCTTAATTACTTAAATTAATGGGTCTAAAAGTTATCAAAGTAATTTAAACAATTCCAAATACAAAAATTTACATAGATTTTGGTTCTAAATTAAGTATATTCTAATTGCCCAAAGAAAAACTAAATTGATAGAACTCAAGATTTACAAAAATTCAACATAAATGGCCATAACAGGGGCTGAATAAAAATTCATGCCACACTTTTCAGATTCTGATTTGCAACACAAAATCGTGATCAAATACAATTAAGCTTGTTGTGTGAGTCTTGACAAAACATGGAAAACTCAAGTGTGAACAGATTTGTTAGGAAACAAAACTTCTGGGTTTTCAGAAACACAAGGAGTGAAATCCTGGGAGCTAAATGGTTAAACTCAAGGTTTGATGCAGCAAATGTACCAGTGTCATTCTTAGATTGTCTGAGAATACTAATGTTTTCCATCCTCTATTTTCTGTTCTTCCACATTTTGGATAAATGATCTAAAATGATTTCAAATTGCTATAGCTCAGCAGTTTTCAGGACAACGTGGGAAAACTTATCAGGCTCTAAGTAGATTAAAATAACTGATAAGAAGAAATAATTCAGTGCCTGAGCAATTAAAAATACATTTCTAACTCAAAACCTTGGCTAAAGTCCAAACTCTGATACTCTGGATGGAGACAGGAAAGAATATAAATACGCTTTGTCGTCAAAACCATTACTCAACGGCATCATGAGATAAAACCTTCTGACATACGGGGATATCGGTCGTCATCTGACAGGAGAAATAAGAAGTGACAGCATTCTTGAGACTTGAAGGAAGTATTTTATTAAGAAACAAAGCGCAGAAAAATATCAAACTTGTTAATGTGACACCTATGCTCTCAAACCTAGAAGATCTTAAACAGAAGGGTGACACAACAAAGCAAAGTTGACTTGTTACAAATGCATTCACACTAACACTTAACAGAAATGCTTCTCTTTGCATTAAATGAAACTCCAATCAATAACTCTGAATGGTGGTGAAATGACAAAATATGAAATGTATGAACCACGTGAAGCCACCTCCATGTCTGCAGGCTACATCCTGCCGACCTGAGTGGTGACCACGGTGCTGCTTGATGGATTGCGGCCGCGGATCTTCAGCTCTCGATTCATCTGGCACCAAACGCAGGGGTAGCACCACATCACCTTGCAGCAGTCATCGCAGCCTGAGCCCTGCGGACAGGAAACAGTGATCAAGTCAGCCGAATTCCCAGAACATTCACTTTGTTGACGATGTTCTAATTTATTAAGACGTACCTCGTTTTATTTTTCCATATCTATCTGGAAAACATTTAAATAACTCTCTATGCTTTTTTTTTTATCAGCCAGCGTGGTTACATGAGCTAATGTAACCATGATGATTTTATGTCTTAAAGCGAGTTTAAAGTTTCTTTTTTTATTCAAGATGTTTTTCATTTATCTATTTGTGGATTTGTGGAGCACATCTGATATTCTAAAGAAAATGAAGCTTGGTAACCTGGAATATCTAGGCAATGCTACTTGGATGCCTTTTATAATGCAGCCAATCCAGGCGCACCATTCATTTTCCTTGGAGCTGATTGGCTGTAAGGCCAGAAGCAGAAATAATGAAGGCAGTAGACAGTTTCCGTTGTGCGTATCAATGCACATTAACATATTTTTGGTGTTACTTTCGGTGCACTTGAAGCATTTGTAGAGGTCTTCACAGATTTCATAAGGATTTGAGTTTTCTTAGTGTTTATTTTAGGTTTCTGTGTTTATTGAGTTGTCCTGGCAACCCCTTGACACTTTAGCTATTTTCAAGCGTTCATGAATCGTTTCCCTACATATACCAGCGATCAAAAACTGAAAACTCACATTTTTTTCTGTCAGTAAATGCATCAAGAAACTCTAAAAGAGATTACGGGACACCAGCTTAGGTTTTGCTGTTTTGCCTCTAAGCAGTCAAACTGCTGTAATGTTGTGCTTGCACCTGACTATTATCTTTTTTTTTTATTTCTTTTTCATTGGAATTTGCAATATCCTGTTCTCAGAAACTATCGTCAGCAGATTTCAAGAGATGAATCATCTTTCACTTGACGTTCCACTCTTTCCTAATCGAAGTTAAATGAGCAGCCTGTCGATGAGTATAAATAATTATTTTTTAATTCATTGGAGCCTTTTATAACCAAATTCATCAAAGGTCAGAGTTACGGTAATAATATGTAAATTTATTCTCCAGAAATCCTGAAGACATTTCAAAGGATTATAAAAAATGTGGCTCATTTAAAGGAAATTGCGAAATAAAAAGATGTGGCTTACTTTGGTTTAATTTATAAACTGTTTCTTTAAAAAAAACAAAAAAACAGATCTGTTCATCATGATGGTTTCTGTTTTTAGGAGTGTTTTTCCACACCTCTCTGCTCTTGTAGCGTTCATGTCAATCAGAGAATATCTGTGTGGGTTGCAGGAAATAATACCACAACCCTCTGCTAGTGTGCCGCCAACTCTCTAAAAACACCTGGCACACAATTTCTTTCATTTATTTCTGCTTTCTGTGCATTCACCCAGAAACTTGCCTAGTCTCACTGACTTGTGATTCTCTATTTTGATCATTTCTATCTCAATTTGTGGAGGGAAAAAAAAATGTGATTTCAGTTTTTGCTCCCTTAAAGATCTCTTCTGTCACTTAAATGTTTCTGATATTAAAACAAAAGAAATGTTAAATAGTTATTCATTTTTTTATTCTTTAACATCCCTGACATTAAAAAGAAATTGCCATCTTGTTCAATCTGAATAAATATAATGCCTAATTTAAATAGAGCCTGTCTGACTACATGAAGTAGGCTATAAAAAAATTAAAGAGAAGTAAAGTTTGACTGGGTTACTTTTTGTGTCAAAGTGTCCTGAATTAGTTTTTATGGTTTTGGATTCCTGCGAGTGTAAGATTGTTTAGTAAAGCAGTTTATAGTTTTATTCAGGTGTGTGTGTGTGTGTGTGTGTGTGTGTTTGTTAATCAACTGTGAGAATCACAGGAAATCGCAGTTTGCAGCTATGCATCGCTTGGCTTTTGCCACATTTGAATGCTTCAGCCCTTTAACCTTATTCTATCTAGTATGAGACAAAGACAAACTGAATAAATTCAAAATACAGTTTTCAATTTGATATTTCATTTATTAAGGGAGTAAAGCCATCCAGAGCACAAGCTGCCTCCATGGCTGCCCTCTGGATGCCAGGCTGCAGACGTAGAGGAGAAGAAGTGACACTTCTCTTCCTAAAGCTGAACTTCTGCTGAATTCATAACCTAATTCCTTATCTGTGTTTATTTATAATTATGTTTTTTCAATGCATTTTAATTGTTGTGTTAATAGTGATTATGCTACATGTGTCTTTAAATAATAATAATAATAATAGGATTATTCATAGCATGGAGAAAATCACAAACAACCCTGAGGATCCTTGTTATAAAATGCGGCTGAGTGTCTTCAGTCAGAGGCTTATTCAGAGCCGCAGTAATGCAGACTGCTACAGGAGAAGTTCTCTCCTCGCAGCCATGAAAAAGGTTTCCCCCAGGGTTTTATGAGCCTGGCGGGTCGCCAGGCTTTACTTGCGCTCCCACCAGGCTAAGAATTGTTTAATTCAGATTAAACGACATGAACAATTTTCTTTTTGTTTCCCTTTTTTAAGACTTGACAGTTATGTATGGAAAATAATGTCTTCCAATAACACATAATCAGCTAATCATATTTTCACATTTCCTGTCAACTTTAAACATGTTTAACTCAAAAACATGGTGGCTGCCCCAGAGCTCCTACCAACGGGTTTAGCAAGTTTTCTGCGGGAAACGGTGCATGAACATCAACAACTCCTTGAAGAAACTTGGACTATATGAGTAACAACATTTCATTTTCCTTTGGCATTAATAAAGTATTTCTGAATCTGAGTAAAGCTTTATTGACACAAACTGAAACCATTTCTCTCAAAGCTGCCAGAACAAGAAATCCCTTCTGCATGACGCAGCCCCAAAAGATCTAAAAACAAAGCAACAAATCATGCCTTGATGTAAGGAGA
>CAEFZY010011314.1:0-75447 GCA_903066815.1 Brachyrhaphis roseni
CATAAAATTAGATTGAATTCATGGGATTTTTAGGTGTTCTCACCAACGGCAAAAATGTATAGCTTGCTAGTTGTTAAGAAAATGTTGCCAGACGGCATATTAATGGCATTAATTTTGGCTAATTTCATTTTAACTTACAACTGAAACGTAACTGCAAGTATGAGCATTTATTTTGATTTCCTCCAACTGGGCTCTTTATTCTTAATTACAGGTGAAAAATAGCTCCCCATTTGACATGCAACAACACTTACACTGTGAGTTTAGAGAAGTCGGTTTTGATTTAAAGATGTGAGGAATGTTTTATTCATGTGGCACAAAGAAAGACTGAAGGCTGTGTTTTGTGTCAGCTTAGTTTTGTGAGAAATCCATCACCCATTTTCTACACCAGAATCCTTTTTTTGTACAGACCTTTGGCCTGTCAGTGAGCTGTGAAGGGGGGGAAAAAAAGGAGGACTGCACTAGCTCAAACTGTGGAAAAACAAGGACTCGTCACTACCCCCACTGAGAAGGGAGAGATAAGCACTGCACAAGGCAAAAAAAAAAGAAAAGGTTTAGGCCTGAACGACAAAAAAAGGGAGAACATGGTGATCTCACAATGGAAAACATACACACTGTGAGCTCACAGATGTGTGTCAGGACAGGGAGGCAAAACCAGCGCATGTCAGTGGTGTGATGAGAGAACGCTTTGAGGATGAGTGTCTTTCATCTGTGCAGAGAAGAGCTGACAACCAAGAACTTTAATAAAAAAGTACAACGAGGCAGCAGTCATCTCAAGCCTCACACAGAAACCATGAAAACTGAAGCACACTTCATATTCTTGTGATAAGTGCTTTGTTAAAAAAAAAAAGAAAAAAAATCAGCCGCTGAAAAGGCATAACTTTGTGTTTGTAACATAGTTAAATAATTTAACATTTCATTATGTTTCAGCGGCCATTTCGTAGGGTTACCCTTCTGCACGACCCAATTATTATTTCAGATAGTAGTGAAATGGGACACTTCTACAAGAATTATCATTACTGTTTCCTACTGCATGCACAGAGAATGACTTAATATGCCTGAACGTGTCATACAAAATCTAGACAGTATTTATGATTGTTAAAGAAGGACACAAACAATCATACCAATTTGAACCTATTGAAAAGCAAACCTACCGTGTTGTGCTTAAAATCCACTGCGTCTTTTGTGATATAACACAAAGTCGTCTGAGGCATGAATGTACCAGCTTTACACGTCAAACTAAATTTGTTGCATTTTTCCTTTTTTTTGCAGAACAGTTCAAGCTCAGTTAGACTAAATGGAGAGTATCTTTCACTGGCAATTTTCAAGTCTTCCAACAGATTCTCAGTTGGATTTAGGTCTTGCCTTTGACTAGACCATTCTCTGGAGATTGTGTGTCCATATAGGTGCCCAGTGTTAGTTTTCTACCTCATACAGCGTTCTGTATCTACACCAAAAAGTTGCATTTTGGTCTAATTTGATCGGAGGACATCCTTACATGTTTGTCCCCAAAACGTCTTCTAGCAAAGTACCAATGGGATGATGTTTTAATTAGCTGTAAGTGGGAAGCCATAATAATTAACAAAAATAAAGATTTGAAAACCCATTGGTGAGTAATTAATCTACATAATGTGTTTCACTTAATTAACCGAGTTACTAAAAGAAAATGACTTTTCAGTAATATTCCAATATATTGAACATGAGTAAGCAGAAAAATGTACAAAAATTTATACATATTTTTGCTTTTTTTATTTATTCTTGATAATGTTATTGCATCATCAAAATAAGTTAACTAGTTAAATATTTGAGTGTATTTACAGTACAGCTCAGAGTTCTTTGTTTCCAACTGTTCCCCTACAAATCTCCATTTTAAATTCACCTTCACCTTTCTTACAGACTTAGGGAGGAGGGTTACGAATAAGGGGAAAACAGGATTCAGCTTTAAAGTCCAAATCTATTTACAATTTCTTCTGTATGATGATCCAAATGGTGCACAAAGGGGAAATAAGTGTTTTCCCCTTCCAAACAACAGGCATTACACAGATTAAGTGCCTCTGCTGAAACATACTATTACCACATAAGTCTCTGTCAAAGAGGGACCAGATGTCAGATAATAGGCTGTGCACAGGGAGGTAGATGCTGGCCTGGAGCGAGTGAACAAGTAGAAACAGCTTCTTCTATATAGACCTCTTCATTTTATGGACAGTTTGTCGTCTGGGTGGGCAGTCCCTCTTACACAGAAACTGCTGAAAATAGGTTAGAAGAATGCAAATCTGGATTTATAGGCTGAACCTTAAATAAATCCAGCATCGCTCTGCAGGCAGTCTGGGAGGTTAAAAGTGGGAATAAAGATCTTTTGATTATAGAGTAGATCAACACAGTGTGTTGCGCTCCGTCGTTTGGTAGCATTACACATGATGCATTTAACCCATAAGAAAAAAACGCTTCTCGTTGTGTTCAAAGGAGCAGCTAAGTCTATCTCATTAAAACACTACTGGGGGTTGTTTATTGGCTTAGGTTGAGCAGGCGCCAGATACCGGCAGTACAGATTATATCTGCACTGATGTAATAATAATATATGTCGAAACTTTCTGCTTAAAGCAAAAATATTTTGGGGGGAAACAAATGGGTAGTGCTGAGATGGAGCAAAAGTCGCAAAATACAACAGAGAGTTTACCTTCTCTAGACTTGAAGCTGGGGTTTTCTTTCCAGCTCGGGCATCACATTCACGGCTTCCGTGCTGCTGCTGCGGTCCACCGTACGGCTCCTCTCTCTGTCCGCGTCCAATCGCTTCAAAACAGCCAAAGCCACTGACTCTAGGAGTAACTGCACCGATCAAAGCGACCACATTCAGCCCGGTCACAGGAGCGACCCCCCTCCCTGCCCCACACCTTGTCCTCCTGGGTGTAGGACGCAGCGCAAAGTCGCTCTGCAGCAGGTAGCTTCGTCCGAGACTCGCGGCTGCTTCTCGCCGAATGGAAGTGCCAAACGTTCAGGCCATTCACGACTAAAGCCACGCGTGCGTTTGTTGTGCAGCCAGTCAGCGGCAGATCGGTGCCCACTGCCACGCAGCGCCGCAACATGGAGAGCTGCCTTCCCTGCCACTGAAATCCTGACGTGTTGCTCGACGCCGAGCCGATTCAACTGGCCGGTTCTTTAACTTGAAGAATGGGAATCGATTCTTATTGCAGACTGAATATACACAACACATGCGTCCCCTATGAATTACCAATATCATCAAAAAGAGATGTTGTCAACGTTTATTTTCTGCTAGTTCTGATTATTACGGCTCACAGCTAATGAAACCCAAAATGTTGATGTTTTTCTTGCTTTTTTTCCCCCTGAAAATTCTGAGACCAGTAAAAAAATAGATTTTCAACACAGAAATGCTAAGGTCAGAACTAACATTTGTTCGTCAGACAGATATTGACACCCTCCATAAGGAAGGTAAGCCACAAGATGTTCATGCAAAAGAAGCTAGCTGTTCATATGGTGCTATATCTGATAATATTATTGAAAAGTAAGTGGAAGGAAAAAGTGTGGTAGAAAAAGGTGCAAAAGAAACATGGATAACTGCCGCCTTCACAGAACAGTGAAATAAACAAGATCCCTTTGGTTTTTATTTTATTTTTATTTTGAGGCATACAGTATTCAGTGCAGTTCTTATTCTAAACAGGTTGGAGATGAAATCTGCCTCCATTCAACGACTTACAAAATAATAAAAAAAAATCAATGTCGTTTATGTCTTCAAATGCCATCCATAAGGACAGAAGACAGGTGCCACACGATGTAGACAGTGGCTGGAGTCAGTGCTATAAGAGCCAGAAGTGTCTTACATGAGGTAAAGGGAAAACTGACTGCTGCCCCATGAAGTAGTTTTGCATCTCATTTGAAAAATCGAAGTTCCTGAGTCTAGAGGGAGTCTGCAAAGAAACAGAATTCAAGTTGCTAGTCTAGTGATGTTTCCACTGTCTGGGATGATTTCAGAGTGATGCCATCTGCTGGTGTTGGTCCACTGTGTTCAACGTCAGTGCAGCTGACTGTCAAGTCATGTATTTATAAATCTACGTTTAGAACTCCAATATTTGACCAAACGTATCACATTTACCAACAATGAATTTGTGCAGAAACAGCAGAGGAGCAAGCATTAAGTGGGGGACAGAAGAAAGGCAGGTTTAATGAATTATTTATGATGAAAGCAGGCACTAACATCTCAATCATTCATAATTATTCTGGAGAAACAAGGTCCATGTCAATCAAAACTCAATTCGTCTCCCTGCAGATCGCAGTATCTAACTTTTGAAATGACAAATGGGGAAGACGACGGCGAATGTCAGAGATTATTCTGGCCCCGTTGTCCAATAAGTCAAAATAAATTATGAGCCTATTTGCCAGAGTAAGAATAAGGGATGCTGTGAAGGCTGAATGCATAGTAATTAAACTATAAAGCAGCCTGTTGGCTGAACTGTTGATTCGAAGAGAGCAGTGCACCATCTAAACGCTGTGGGAATTGACCAAATGTGAGGCTTAATTTTAATTACTTATTTAGTTACCATCACATTAGTGCTAATTCTTGGTGATTATGAATCACCCTCAAAACTTAACCAGATTCCAATATAGTATTATGGGATAATAATGTTGAAAACAGGCATTGCCAGACATAAAGTCATACTTCCAAGTACTTCCATATTTCCATGCAATAAAAATAAAGTCCAAATTGAATATAAGTTATTCCTACACTATGCAGGAATAATTTTAAAATTTTTACTCACTCTTCTTTTTATTGCAGTTTAATTTTAACTCTGATCTGTTTGGAAGAAATTGACCAATAACTTTTTGAAAGGATTTACATTCAATATGCCAAAATTAAAACACATTGCCACAATCATTTCATGATTGGGAGAGGTAAAATATTATGGGGAACAAACAACAGTTCTTTAGTGTTTGTAACATTGCCTTTAATTGATTGTCTTTGGCCAATCATCACACGTATCCTTACCCCAGCTTCCCACAAGTTCACCCATCTGACGGATTGTCTGTAACCTGTAGCTACAAACAAGGCTACAGGTTTGTAGCGTTGCTTACTCACACAAAACCTTCAATTTTCTATGACACAGGACATTGGTTTGAGATGACCATTCCAAAATATTGATTACGTTGGGCATTGTCCTTTGTAATTAATTTCGGTATTGAGATAATGACCAGACAAAGTATCTGCAACATCTTTTTCATGTTCCACATTTTAATTTTCAATTTATAAAGAATGAGCGCAGCATATCATTATTGCATTTGTACAAATGATAGGCTACTGTGAATGATTTTAGGCTTCTTTGAATTTTCCTTCCAAGCAGTCAGATACTCTTCTCGTGGCATTTGGACAGTGATCAGAAATTTTACTGTGGCAAAGAAGAAATATTCTGGGACATTTTTCCAGTACAATGGGTTTACAAGACACCTATGTTGTATACCTGGAACACAAATATTTGTCATTTCTAATAATATAAAATGCTGCATTTTAAAGGAAATTCTCTTCTATATTTGTTAGATTGAAGGCATGATCATATAGGATACATGCCATAACAAGGTCCAGATGATAAGCATTTGTATTTTGATTTTAATGAGGAGCCTAAAAAAAACGTGCTTTTTTGTGTGTACAGTTCTAGACTAACTATGTGTATGTGAGCCCTGTGAGTCAGTCGGAGTGATGGATGAAGTGGTCACAGATAGCAGAGTGTTTAAGCCTCCACTCACCTCTGGAAACACATATGCTTGTCCTGGCTTTGACTCAATCCCTGCAGAGATTTCTCAGCCTCTGCAGTTCCCAGATCTTCCCCTCCGCATGGATATAAAGAAAGAAAACACTGAAGGTGAGTGTGGAGTCCACTCTTCTTCTAACAGACTGCAGGAGGAGAAAAGATTAATGAGGGGGCCTGAAACAGGATCATCACAGTCACGGGGAGCCAGAGAGGTGTTTCAGTCATTTCTGACTCTGGGTCTTCTGCTAATCTACTGGAGCTTCGGCTACTTTGGCTCACCAGATGTGGTGCCACTATGAGGCATAAAGAACTTACAGTCCGTGTCTTTATTGCTTTTATCAGTTGCACATGGCTGGGTGATGTAACGGAGAGAACACAAAGGATTGCTTTGTTTAATATTGAAAAAGGCAAATTCACAGTGTGCAGAATAATTTCAAGATTCAACTTAATTGAAGAATACATTTAAAACATACTTTTCTAACATAAAAACATAAGCAATGCTGAACTATACAGCATTGCTTATACAGCATTGCTAAACCTTATACAAAAGATCATGAACAAAATCGTTTTGAAATGTAGAAAATAATTATTTTACTTTCCATTTCAAATTTTCTTTATCAATCACCATAAAATCTAACATGTGCTACTACCATAGTTTGATAAACTTTGATCCTGATCTCTGTTTACATATTAGGTCTTTGCATCTGGTTGTTGGGTTGATAGGCAGTTTTTTGTTTTTATTTATTCCACATATGTGATTGATGATAATATAGAGTACAGTGTTGGTGCTCTATCTTGTATGGACTGCTATCAATGTTATTTTGGCAGACTGTATTGTCCCTCACGTTTAGAACTCACCTGTTTTTTTCATTTACTTTAACAATAACTGCTCTTTTGGACTTGAAAAAACTTGAATCTGTTTGTGAACCTGAATCTAAACCTTAAAAGTTAGAAATGAAAATTCAAATGACTACACAAACAGATCAAATGAATTAGGAGTTCAACTTGTCAAGCTCGCCACTGGGAATGACAAGAACAGAGCGGATTAAAATGAATACAGTTATGGTAAAACATTTTAAAACTGAAATAAATCTGGTTTTCAGTATTATTACGGTAGTTCTTTTTGTTTCTGCAATATAGCAAAGTTTGTTTAAAAAAATATTTAGCATGTTTCAAAGGTCTTTAGCCTTCAAGTAAATGGAGAAAAATCAACAGGTTCTAAATGGGATTGAGAGCTAAAATGTACCTGTCTAATGAGGCAAAACCAAACTGTTTTGATGTATTTTACCCCATGACATGCTGAAACAAAGCATTAGGTCAGACAAGGTTCAACACCAACTTGCTCTTTAAAGGGTGTTTTCATCCCATTCTTTATTGCACTGTTTTAGGCAAAACTGTGAGTGACACTACTCTTTGAGACACACATGAATGGTTTCTGGATGCCTCATTGTCAGACATATCATGTTAACCTTCAAGTTTTCTTCTTCAGACAGTCTTTTTTTCTAGATGTCTCAGCCAGTCTGAAAAGGGCTTTATCAAGTCTCAACAGTCCAAACATGGTACTTCTTTGAAAACACGAGTGTCTTTGATCTGTTTTGTTAGACAGAAATAGCTTCTTTGCTGCTCTTGTGACCAGACAAAAACTCAAAAGTCTCCATCTAACTGTAAGTAAGTGTTTACAGCTGGATTCTCTGTGTAAGCAGTTCAACCTTCTTTTACTTAAAGTGCTTAGTTATGCAATAAATTATTGATTTGGGTAGAATCTTGCTAACACAAAGAACATTACCAAGATATTCAGTTCCTCTGAAAATATGACAAATAAGCAGAAAAAAGGAGTTAGAATACAGAAATGTTAGTTTACTGAAAAGTATGTCCATGAGCCACAACACAGTATCAGTATGTGACTTCACCAACTTCTGCATAAATTACTGCATAAATGCAGCATGGCATGGAAGTGATCAGCCTGTGGCCCAGCTGAGGTGTTAAAGGAGACCAGGTTGATTTAATAGGGTATAGAGCTTGTCATCATAATTGGCTTGGGTCATTCTCATGACAATACTGTAAAGATTCTTAGGGGTTGAGGTCAGACCAGGTTGCTGCCCAATCAAGAACAGCAAAACCATCCTCCTCACTAAAGTACAAGTGGCAATGTGAGAAAATAGTTTCTCCTGCTGGAAAATTAAATCAGCATCTCCATAGAACTTGTCAGCAGATACATGAAGTCTTTAGAATAGCAGTGCTAAGATTGGACTTGAAAAAACACAGAGCACCATCATCGGTAGATGACATAGATCAACACATAATTTGGATTCCATGTCTCTCCCTTCTTCCTCCAGACTTTGAAAACTTGATTTCCAAAAGCAATTGACAAATGTATCCTAATCTGAAAAGAGACATTTGGGGTCACTGTGCAACATTTCAGGCTTCTTTTCTTATCTCCATAGAAACACATCATTTGAAAAACAAAAACACTGACAAGATCATTTAAAGCATTAATCTCCACAACTCCCTGTGAAAGCTGACCTCTCCACAACTGTTAATTTGAAAAGTAAGTAAAACAGGAGTGTAGCTGTTTATTCTCAGTTTGTGTCCATAATTCTTATACCTAAAACTGTCAATATTTTCTTTTGAAGATTTATGAAGTAGAGAATTGATATGATTTCTGCCATTTCCCTGAAGCCCCAAGCTCCTTTTACTCACCGAAGGACCTCTCAATTCAATTTGTCAGGTTTCATGATTTCAATGAGTTTAAGTTGAGATACTTGTTAAGCCATGTAGCCACAAGGTGGCATATTTTACATCTCTATATTTACAGTGGCTCTTAGATGGAAATTGAAGTAGAATAGCAAGACTAGACATAGTGAACATTTTAATCCCAGACCAGTTGTTTACATAATGAAAAATGCTCGGTTGATTGGATAGTCATGTTTATTTTTTTGTTTTGTTTTTTTGGTATAAATGTATTTAACTTGAAAAATAGCCAAAACAAAAATTTTATAATACAGAGTAAATAATATTTGTTTTGAAATCATCTTCATAGGCGTTTCTGTCTAAGCTTTTCAGAAAAAGCATGTATTTAAATGAAGTCCAGATTCAGTTGTTTAGCTATTTCAAATAAAGTAAGTAAGCAAAGAGTTGTTTATTTTCAAAAAAAAAATCCAAAATTAGCAAGCGAGTCTGTGTTCCAATGCAATGTGAAGCAATTCTTTCCTAACTTTAAGATCATTTAGTTGAGTTGTTAGTAATATGTTTTAATACATGTTCTTATAGTCTTGTAACAGCTAAATTAGACAAATCTGACCTTTTGAGACAGACAATTCAAATTCATCTGGTTCTATTGCATCAGCTGATCGGACACAGTAACGTTTTGAAAATCATGTCATCACAAGGAGGAATTTTCCACAGCACTGAAATTATGTTACATCTGTGTCACCATGGTCAATCACAATGTTGTTAAGTTTCCAACCTATTTCACATTAAATTCAACTTCAGGAATCCTCACCCCCATTAATCACCGCTGTTTAATTAAAGTTCTGTTAAAAATACTTTTGTTTTGCTCAGAATTGTGATTATTACTTAATAAAACAAGATACTATATATATGCTCTGTTACAAATATGTAAAAAAAAAAGAAAAAAAAAAAAAAGACTGTAACTCCTTTTGTATTACAGGCTAAATTAAGTAGCAAAGAAGAGGATCTTCAAAAATGTTTAACAAGTTGTGGAAACGTATCCGTCAATGGGTAATGACACATTTATGATCTCTTGTTTATCTAAAATGTTAAAAACCTGATAGGAATGTCTCAAGTTTTTTGGGGAGCTGGATTTAACGATACAGTACATGAAGTGTAGAAAGTTAAGACTGCAGAGGCTTCTAATTAGCCATAGAAACCATATAATGTAAACTGTGAGACAGGGGTAAACATGTCAAGAACTGTCAAATCTTTAGGCATTTTAATAAACTAAGACATTTTGTGGTGGCCGTTTTCAGTTATCTTTCAACACCTCTGGGGACAGTCCATTACCTGAGTCAGCAAGTGAGCAGAGTCAATGGACCACAGCTAAAGATGAAGCAGCTCAATCACCAGAAAGTTTAAAAAATGCTGCTGCCTGCGATCACAAAGAGAGGTAATCGCAAAAAGAGGTTTTACTTTTTGATTTCTTGCAACCGAAATCAATTGCAAGATTGATTTCTTGCAATCTAATGTTATTTTCTTAAAAAAAACAAGCAAAAATAAAAACAACAACTGAAAAATAGCCTCCTTAGGAATGTAATTGGTGTAATAACAGTTAAGATGTACTGTGATAACACTATCCTAAAATATCAAACTCTTTTCAATAAGATTTCGGTGGTCTTACATGGCATTTTGGGAAATATATGTAAATAAGGTGCAAATGTCGTCTTAGAAGCAACTATTTGCTTTTATTATTAGCCTTGTGCTGTTGGTTATGAAAGCTGATCAACTCTTTTATTTATTAGCCTATTTCAATTCTCCTGCACAGCAAAACACCTCATTTATAGTTTCTTGTCTTCAGTTAGTTCATGAAAACACATAGGAAGTTCTACAAAGTACAGAAATCATTAGGTGTCATATTGCACACTTTTGACTGGACCACTTTGTCTTAGCAGTACACCAGATGATATATCACATGATGATGAGGACAACCAGTGCCGCATCTGCTATGGAGACCATTCAGATGCCGACCCCCTCCTATCGCCCTGCCAGTGTTCAGGAAGTCTGACATATGTTCACGACAGTTGCCTGAGAACATGGATCAGGACCCGACTACAGTCAGGTCAGCTGCGGAAAGGTAGATGATAAAAGTGAGTCTTCCATCATGTTGTTGGGTAACCTGCCAACACTTTTTACAGGGTCCACCTTGGGTGCTGCCACAAGATGTGAGATTTGCACCGAAACATTTCGGTCTGTGGACAACAACCCGCAAGAATTAGAGGTAAACACTCACAGGGCCTCTTAATGAACAAAGTAAAACGTAGAACAGAAAAATATCAGCTATAAAGAGGGGCATTTCTTGAAAATATGCTGTCCTAACATTTTCAACAGAGTAACCTCGAAGAACTCATATTCGAAGTGGAACATCTGATGTCGGAACTGGAACTCCTGAGTACTGCGTTGTTTATGAACAAAATACTTTGGTTATCACCTATGGTAATGCAATATCCTCTAATCTTGCATTTATGTATTCAATGAGTTTACTGTAATGTGAAATACAGGTTTAGCAAAATCTCAGAATTGGAAGACACCCAAAACATAGTTCCAGTTTATTGGAACCAGAATGCCCTAATTAAACAGTTTAGTTTGAATAAGAGAGGTTAGCAAGAAATCAGAAAATCTGTGAAAAATTTATTTATTTCAGTAATTCAATTCAAGATTAGTTACACATGGATTCATATGTGATTGATTCAGTTAATTTAAATTATTATGGCTTATAAGATAACAAAAAACTCAAATTAAACTTCTTATAAAATTTAGAATACTAAGCAAAGATAAAAAACAAAAACGGTATGGCATACTATCATAGGGAAGACAGCTGTCTTGACAGTTACCAAGCAAACAGTTTTTAAAACTGCTCAGTTATCTTTTGCAAGATTTTGCAAAAGATAACATTGGCAGGTGTCATGTTATCATTGACACCTGCCAATGATAACATTGGCAGGTGTCGAATTCCGCTGGAAATTTGAGAGACGATATTGACTTTGGACGTGATAAAGCACAATGGACCAAAAAAGACAGATGAAATGATCTTCAAATGATTATTTATTGTGAAAACCTCACACTGGAACTTAAGGAAAATTGATTCTGTGCCTCTCCACTCTTCCTTCTACGGAAGAGGAATAGGGCCAACGAAAAAATAATAATAATAATTCTGGCTTTAAAGTCAGAATTCTAACTTTAATCTCAGAATTCTGACTTTAAAATCAGAAGTCAGAATTTTTTTTTTTTCGGTGGCCCTAATCATCTTCCGTATCCTTCAGTGTGAAATCTTGATTTCTGAAAAAAATATATAAATAATTACTTAGTCCTGAAAAGTAGACTTTGTACTACAGAACGTTTCACTTTTATTAGCCTTCCATTAACATGTTTGGAAATAGCATTGTGAGCAGCCAATTATTTTTAAAAATACTCATTTGACTTTACCTTCTTGTCGAGGGTGTCAGTGACCTTCCCGACGTGGTATCTTTTTTATTTGTTATAAATATGTATGCAAGTTAACCTTCTGATTTAAAATGTCTTAAATAGATTATCGCTCGATGATAACCTAATTTATCAGTCATGCATCTGTATTTCCAATCTCCAGACTTGCAGTGGAATCTGTAAAGTTTTTAAAAAATTCTCTCTTTTTGTTTTTTACAGGTGTACACAACTTATTTCAACAGCATAGGGAGCCCGCTAAGAACTATAGGATGGGAGGTTATACTAAATGTTCGTCCACACACACCTGATACCTAATCAAGAAGCCAAGTCCATCTTAATCTCTGTGGAACTAAACAATAAACTATAAAGCAATTCTGGTGAGTTGATCAATGTGGCAGATGATACAAGATGAGATTTATTGTGAAATATGTCAACAAAGTGAGACAAAAATAATTTACAAATCTTTTCCGTTTTTTTTTGATTAGCAAAATAAATATTACATTTACAGAAATTAAAAGTGGCATTTCCCGAAACGCATTAAATTCCTAGAACACAATTGTAATTCGTTTTCGGGGATGGAGAAATTGTTCCCCTAAATAGCATGGTGGACATTTTCCATCTACATATGTTGAACTTCTAACAGCGTCACTACTGCGAGTTTGCTAGTCTACACCGTTGAAGAACTGGTGCTAAAAATGTACACTATTATCACTTGAGCAAAATCAGCGATGGTTCTTCTGGTGATTCCTGTGATGTGGCTCAGCTCACCAACCACCTGTTGCATAAGCACAGAAAGAGCAATCACTCAGTTTGTTTTGTGTTGACAGAAAGCATCACAGAAAGAATAACACAGAGAAGCATGGGGCTATTTTAATAATACAACAGATACTTATTTATAGAAAATATGTTTGTCACCTGTTTCCATTTTTTGAAACAGAGGATGTATGTTGCCACTGCAATGACACAAACTCCAAGAAGCATGCGATCCTCAGTCACTGTCACAAAATTTTCCCTGGTGTTAAAAAATCATTTACATTAAGACCACATAGCAAGACAGGGACATCTTATAAAACAAACACACAGCCGCTCTTCCCACTAATGGTCTTCCCCTTATGTATTTGCAGATTTATGGATGTGTAGCTACAAATACAAGCGCAGCATTTATAGACACACATAGGAAACTGCTGTGTTGTTATCTTTGGTTTCATCGTTACACATCTGAATCCAACTGGCTTTGCTGCAAGTGCTAACAGCTGACATTCTTCTGTTCAACAACAAAATCGTGGATCTAATGTGTCTATCACCTGATGCTGTGGAGGATACCACCATCTACTGGCCAGTAGAGCATTTAGTGACTATGATTGAACGCAAACCACTGGACAGATGTTGCTGACCGAACAGCAACTTTTTTTGAAAATGCTATCGGAGCAACAGAGACCTACATCAATTAGAGAATATTGTTACATAAACTACCTGATGGAAACATCAGTGGCTAGACAATTGTAATACCTCTGTTCCCTGGACGGGCTGACACACTGAGAGACACTTCTTAGCAGACACTCATAGATTATAGTGTGGTTCAGGGTGATGAACTTGAGGACAGTATGGCAGAGGAGATAAAGGTGCTCTACAGGCATGGACGGTTCATTGTGCCCTACAAAAGTGAACCGATCAAATTCAAAATATACATCACATGTATTTTAATTCACATACCCTCTTACAGTGGCAGTCAGAGGTTTACACAGTTACTTATGAGAATATAATCATCATCAACAAAGCACCTTACCAAGGACCTCCAGAATGACTTCCACGTAAGTCAGAGAGTTAAGGACATTGAGTCTGTATTCAACGCCTTTAAAGACCATCAGCTCTGATTCCAGGAGAGTCTGTTTGGAAACACTGATGCCGAGAGAATGCAGGAACTGTACAGCAGTGGAGGTGTCTATCATCTGCAATGAAGAAAAAGTCCTGTAAAGTCTTATTTTATTATTTGAAAATACTGACAATTATTAGTCAACTGCACTAAAACACTTACATCAGAATTCCAAATCAGTTTGTTTGCAAGTTGCACACAAGAGAAGAGGATCAGAGGCAATTTATCTTTGAGATTGTCAAAAATCATATCCCCATAACTCTTTGCCTCGTTAATAGCTACACTTCGAATTGGGATTTTGGCAAGCATATCTGCAACATGCTTTACCATAAACCTAGAAGAGATTAAAAACACTGTCTGCATTAATAATGGCTAACATGTGAAAAGGAAAGCAAGAGGTGTGTCATCTTCTTACCTCTGCAGCAGTTCAATGGCATGGTATCCTACTGATGGATCAAGTTTCAGTTCTTCAGTGATGAAGAAGATGTATTCTAGGAAACAGGACGACTTTAGGATAGAAGTATATAAATTCAGAAAACCGAGGTGTTTTTTGTTTCAATAATTCCATGTTACATTGACAAGTTAATTTTATGTAGAGCAAGCATCTGTGAAGGAAAAGTATTGTTGTGTTTTATAGAAATAATAATTCAACATTACAGGAACATGCAGAAATTTTTTTTTCTCAAGATACGTTCTTTTTCTAAAGTTCTATAGAAGTAGCTTTTTATAGAAAATGAAAACACTGGTGAAGCTTCTGTCACCTTCCAAAAACTAGGAAACATACTATTATTCTCTATTTATGTAAGTAAGGAAAAATAAAATAAAATAAAATAAAATAAAAAAATACATAGAAAGCATATTTTCTTAATCTTAAATTATGAGCGACTATACATGGGGAAACATTGCTTAAAAATGGTTTTACTGAACAAAATTAACGGCTGTCACCCTGTATCCAACAGAATGGTACAATTAGAGTTATACTAGTAAAAAGTGCTAAATTTTTCTTCCTTTTTTTCTTTTAGCAAAACTTAAGACTTAAAGTGTAAGAAAACATTTGATAAGTAAAAAAAATAGATGGCTTAATTTTATAAAACATTGTTTTACTTACCTACGAGTCTTGTCTGTTTAAAGGCTCCGCTCCATTTCGGTAAGCCGTCCAGGTAGTCCTTGTTAATGTTGTTTAAATTATTGAGGAAATCGTTGAGAAGGTCGAAGGGAGTTTCGCCAAACTTTAGAGGTGCGACTCCACGATGACACGGAAAAAAATATAACGTTTTTGACATGCTGCTTTGACAAACCTAACGCTTAACGTGCGGAGATGCTAAGTGTTACACTACAACAGAATTGACATTTTCCTCTGTTCCGAAATACAAATACTACCCCTCGACTGGGAGTTATATCTACCACAAGATGGCACTGTTAAGAAAGCTCCTTTCTAGGACCTTTTTTTAGGAGGAACCAACGTACCCGATTTTTACTCCGCACCGGACACGCTAAAGCATCCGCCATATTGTGAAAGGCAAGCATGTCCGTAAATCCGACACAAGTAGACTAGAGACGCGGTCTCCATTTAATACAAACACAAAGGTTTGCATTCAATAAATGTTGATGAATCTTTCTCACGTTTGCTCGGTAGTCAGTTAAAATCTGTGAAGCTCATATAGTGGAAATGTAAAGCACATGATTATAGCAGCCAATTGTCTAAAAACAAAAATCCCTTTTGTTCTGTAAAGTCTCCGTGGGGAATTTATAAAGTACATTTCTAAAGTAAATCCGTAATCTACTGTGAACAACATTTACAACACAAATAGGCATATTTGGTTTCACTTGAACAAAAAATAATGGCTGTTAATTTGTCTAGAGTAGGGGTCAGCAAACTTTACAGTCAAAATACCTGGTTTGCTATGAGTGCAGCAAAACTGTATGTTCTTATGTTATATAGGAAATATGCTTCCTGTAACATGTTCCCATTTAATTTCTGTTTGTTTTGTTTTGATATAAAAATGTGATATTTGTGGGAAATTAAAACTACAACTGGTACTTTTGTCATTAATTTTCATTGTATTCTAAGAAAAACTTAAAAACTGTTAAAACTGTTGTTTTTATGTTTAAATTTAAAAACAATAGCTGGTTCTTTTTTATTTTAGCCAAAGTTATTAAAAGTTATGTGGAAGGTCCAAAGAGCCACGGGACACTTTTGAAAAGTATTTGCTTAATAAAAATACACTGTATATGATTAAGAAATTAATCATATACAGTGATTAATTTCTTTATAATATATTAATATATTTAATATATGATATATTAATTATATGATCATATAATTAATATATTAATCATATATTAATTTCTTAATATATGATTAAGAAATTAATCATATATCTGTCTTTAAATCTGTTCCTGCTGTTTCATCTGAAATATGATTTGCCACCCACCTATGAAAAGGAAGAGGAAAAAAGATCTGACAATCATGTGCTGAGGCAGTACGCATTTACGTCACATCGTCCAGTTCCGTAGTAGCAGATGATTTAAAGCTCGGTAGCGTGGTCTGGAACCACCCCCTGACGCTCCACTGACCGTAGACATGGCTGAAAAGAAACTTCCAAAGTCTGACTCTCCGTTCGCCACCAGGATAGACCTGACCAAAGAGAATCTTTCCCGGGATCAGCTGCATTTCATCAAGCAGGCGGAGCTGGAACAGTGGAAGAAGAAAACATCAAAGCTCCGAACGCGGAACGTTGTGACTGGACTCGCAATAGGAGCGCTCGTGCTGGGTATCTGTATCCTTTACGTCAACTGCAAGGTGAACTACGTAACGTTAGCTTAGCATGCTAATGTTACTTCTACTGTGTACAAAATACAAAATAAATAGTTCTAAAACTCATTGAATTTTAGTACTAATTAATACATTAATCATAATCAACAGTCTTTAAATTTACTGAAGGAACTGATCCATGTACTACGTAGATTTTATGGTTTGCTTACGTCTAACTTTGTAGTGTGGTATGCTAACTCACTGTACATTGAAATGTTTTCATTAGCATAATATAGACAAGTTAAACATTCCGGAAATTAACATTCAGCGGACAATGTTAATTTCGCTCCATCAATCTTTCCTATTATTTTTAGAAGAAAATCGCCCCCACATCCGCATTCTGGCAATAATTTCTCCTCAAGCATTATTTGCTCTCAGAAGTTAGTTTAGTTTAAGGATAAATGGGGCTGAACAAAAAGAAAAAAAATTAATACAATCTTGAGATCTTTGTAAAAAATGTGTCCTTTTCCTTCCGCTTCACTGTTTTTGCACTATTTTATATTAATCTGTCTAATCCCACTGAAATATATTGGAATTTAACGTTTGAACATAAAAAAAATATGGAAAAGTTCAATGAATTATTTTACATACTGCTGTATTTCAGAATGATGGTGAATGTCTAAGAATTTTTTTTTATTTTAAACATCTGTTTATGCTTTTGTCCCATTTCATGTTATACTAAGTAGACCTTTTGATTCATTCGTCACATTTTTCCCTTCTGATTTCAAACATTTGCCTTGACCCATCGCTCTTAAATCAGATGGCTACACGTTTTATTCAGTCTCCCAGGAGCGGATTATGGACGAAATCGATGAGGAGGCCAAGCGTGCCAGACTGAAGGGACCAAAGACTGGAGCCAATTGAGGAAAACCAGGCTGCCAGTCTCTTTATGGACCGTGTGCTTTGTCCTGCTCTTAATAAGGAGAGGATGGACAATGCCACTGAGTAATATTCCATACCTGGCTGTTTTTTTTTAGTTTTTTTTTTTTTTTATTTGAGACAGAGCAGGACTTTGCTTTGTTTTGATAAAAAGGATTTAAGGGGTGGCTGTTTTTATCTTCAATCATTGATTTGTCTTGAGCTTCATTAGGCTTCAATCAGTGCAACAGGCTAATCCACTTACCTCAACATGGCCTTTCAGTGCTCTGTGGAAGGCCTTGATGGTATTTCTGCCTGACTCTTCCATTTCTAATCATGCAATTGCACCATGTTTGAGAAACATAACAGAAGCTAGCTATGGACATTTTATACTACAATGGCCTTGGATGAAAATAAATACTACTACAGTGGTAAAAAGACACATGAATCAGCTTGATAAAATGCTATTTATGTTGATAAAATGTGTTTGTACTACATAAATCTAATGTATTGAATTCAAAACATATCTTTAAAAGTTGTTGGAGTTATTGTATATCGGAGTAAAAATGACAAGAGCCGAAGTATTTACAATTGCTTTTATTTTGTTCAAAATTTATTTATATATGCAATCTGATCTAGAATAAAAATATAAAGTAAGACATTGTAAGAGAAAGGCACAGATTGAGCTTGGCAGGACAGCAGCTTCAGTGAGCAATATGATTATGTATTTACATTCAACATCTTTAATGCATTTCAGAAGTTTGTCTGCCAGAAAATCCTGTGTGTAAGGCAACAGCTAGAGATTCACAGCTTGGACTCTTGAACACAATCCGAATCGAAGCGGAACAGATGGACAACTGAGTTTTTAAACCACAAACAAGTTGTTGGACTGACTGAGAATTACAATTGAATCTGCTAAAGTGCACAAGGTGCTTGATCTATAAAATAATACACATATACGCGTCTCAAATTAGAATACAATCTAAAAGTTATTTAGCATTTCAGTTAAAGAGACAAATTCAGATTCATTACACATAGCGTGACATTTGTCTTTCTTTTTTTTTTTTTTTGCATAATGAAGCATAAGAGGACAATTTGACCGTTGTCCTGCAGATAGTCGGAGATGCCCATTACAATGTAGATATGCCAGAAATGGTCAATAGCTAAAAAAGTTTCTGGTCATACTGCTGTATCCAAACATATTTATGCAAAACTAAACATTTGTGGAAGAAACAAATGTGAAGCAATGCCGATTCAGTAATTTATGCAAAAGGAGCTCAACCAGCCTTTGCACATATAAACCTTAGCAAATGGAGATTTCAATTTAAAAAATTTTAATTTATCTTTTTTATTAAAATTTTCAGAAAACCTGAGTTTTGGGGTTTCATTAGCTACATTCACTCTGTGTGTAATTAGTCTATCTTTAAAAGAGTTAAGCCTTTTTGAACTGAATTACTAAAATAAATTGAGTACAATTACATTTTTAATTTACACTGATGCACCTGCATGTTTCTTTTTGCTCCAAAAGGATTTATGGTACCATTAATATTTTTGTTTACTTTTGAAACTGTAAACATGAACTATATTAAATGCACTCAGCTATATACAAATGTACAGTCAACAGGAAAGCCAGTAGTTTTGAAAAAATTTAACCCAGCGAGAGAATCCCTAACATAATGTGCTTTCTGCACCAACTTTCTCACTTGATAGTACCTTCATGAGAAAAATCTTGCACAACAGAAACATTGTCACATTTTCGTCCCATCTCATCCCACCAGAATGCAGACAATAAATTAGCTGTCTTAACGGTACCTATTTGAATGAATCATAATCTGATGCAGGTAGATTCTTCGCATTAGTTCAAGGAAGGAAGTAACTGCCGCTCTTCTGAATGAAAATATATTCACTGTTCATTCAGCAGAGGATGTGAGTTCATTATAAAGTACAGCAAGTGTGTCAGCCTGACAGTGGCTCCTGTTACTGTTAATCTGAACAACATCAAGTCAGACAAGCAGGAAAACATCAATTTCATTCTGGGTCAGCTTCATGGTAGACGCCACGCCTCTGCAGCACATGGTACCATCGCTTGACTGCGTCATTGCATTGTTATCAGGGAGAATAATCAGCAGAGAACTATGGCAGATTTATGTTTGTACCGTTGGAGTGAACACGAACCAGACTGGTCAACACTCTGAGAACTGGATTGTCCTGTATAGTCTCCAGCCTCGTCAGTAACGGCTTCTGTACAAGTGAGGTAAATGAGCAGCTGGAGGAGCCACATGATCACTAATGGAGAGGCGCAGATTGTTGGATGGTGCACCTGTGAAAGGGTTGAAGGATTTTAACCTCTTACGGTGACACTTCAGATGAGGTAGTCAGGATATTTAGAGTTCTTGGCCCAGGTTCTTACTGGAAATAGGAAATGAAAACAAAATGATGAGGGCAGCGAGGAGGCGGGTGAAGTTTAGTTGATGCTCATCTTACTCACCATTCTATTGATGTCGGTAGCAAAAGTAACGCCTTTACTGGGTTTATCCTGCGAGCCACTGCTGCTGCCTCCCAGAGAGTTTCTCCTGATGATGCCTGGTTAAAAAGTGATTCTCAATAAATCCACATAGAGTAAGTTGTCATATACAGCATAAGGAAAACAAAAGTCCTTTCTTACCTTGGAGAGGCAGTATGTCCACACGCTGCAGACTGTTCCTGCGCGATGAGGGAAAGCCATTCCCTTTGGAAAGGCGGCGCTGCCGGCTGCACAGCATGGCTGCAGGAGAGACGATGCCTGGCGGAGGAACCTTCCCCATCCTCGCATACAGTTCCTCGATCTCTCTCTTCTGTTCGGCCTCCAAAGCCTGAACCTCTGATAGGTGTCTGTAAATGTGAAAAAAAAAAAAAATTAAGAGAGGGCATGCATAAAGAAGGTTCTGAAAATGTGCAATTGGTTGAATTTTCTTAAGTTAAAATAATGGATTTAAATTCTACTAAAATAATTCTAGGCAATTACAGGGAAATTTATGTGGAGTTATTTAAATGTACAATGTGAATAAATTGCCTTGCCTTAAGCTGAATGAACAATTTTTTTCATGCCATATAACCCATGCCTACACTGAACGCAGCCAAAGTTGAGCAAAAAGAGAAGCTTATTCTCAGAAAGTACAACTAAAAGGGGCAAGTTAGTGTTTAAGTGTCTCTGAAAAAAGTCCCCTGAAGAGACCAAAAAGAAAAAAAAACATTTTATTTCTAAACATAAAAGCTCACATTTTTTTCTTTCCTTGAGATTGCTTTCCTACTATGTAGTTACAGTAGTTTGCATTGTATTTTCAGTGTCTGTTCAGAGACGAAACATCACTTGCTTTTCTCTGAGTTCCTGAAGTTCCTCCATCATCTCCTCATCCTCACTGTCCGAGTCGTCACTGCTCAGATAGGGGGCGCTGCGGTTATAAGTTGTCAACCACAGGTTGTGAAGGGCGTTGCTGTACTGGGGGCTCCCCTCTGCTCCATCCCACAGCCTCCCCTCCATCTCAGCGGCCGTCACAGAGAGGCCACTGTCCGCAGAGGTCCCCATCAGACTGAGACTGCAAGTCCTCCTCCGACCCCTCTTCCTCACCCTCAATCGCTCCCCTAAAATCTCACTCTCTTCCTCCTCATCTTCTTCATCGTCTCCGTTTTGATGCTGATGTTGCTGCTGGCTCACAGCCCACCCCGCTGGCCTCTCCACCTTCTTGGGGACCCCCGTGGGACCTCTGTGGGGATGAAGTTGAGGAGGGGACATGGTGAGGGAGGTGTTGAGGCTGGTTTCAGAACCCCCCACCTCCTCTGTGCTGCTCTCTGACGAGGTCCTGTTGTTGTTGGCTGGCTGTGGTGCAGCGACCACTGAGACAGGCAGGTCCAAAATGTCAACACTGGGCGTCACCTGGAATCTTCCAACCGTCACAGGTGCTGCCTTCACTTCTGTGATGGTAAAAGACAAAAGAGAGGTATGTTTCAAAATGATAATGTGCTCTACACAGAATTTAACTTCTGCAAAGTCAGTTATCACACTTACTAAGAATCTGTGAGCATTTAAATACTAAAAATATAATTGGAAAATATTAGCATAACATTTAGAATTTACATATAATAACACAAATCCCAAAACAAGACAATGCTGAAGTGGGTTATTAATTCAAAGATTTGTAAAAGGCGTATCTCAATGACCTCATGGCATCTGAACCAAGATAGATCAGCTCTATTGTAAAATTAGTAACAGACTTCTCAAATCTACACCACATTATTTGTTTACTAAGCTATTTTGTAAAGGAGAACGCGTAGAAAAATTGAAGTCTCTACATGTGCAAAGCTGGCAGCCATGAAGTTGATCCAACTAAATATTGACTCTGAGATGATTCCAAATTACAGCAGTTTTTCCTCTCCCCAGGTAGAGCCACTTGTTCCATTATCTAATGCAGAGTTTTTTTTCCTTATAGAAAGTACTTCTGACTTTGCGATTCAGTGTTTAGTTGTTTATGTTGTTGATGAAACCATCAGTTTTTCTTTGCTAAAGAAAGTATCCCCGATGCTGTGCTTCATTTCAACAACTCAACCTGACAGTACTTTTGCAATGAATAAATAAATTGAATTTGAATGTATGGAGTTGAATCTGACTATCATTAGATTGCATTACACTAACTAGGCCTACTTCACACTGCATAGGAAACATGAAAATCCTTAAACTGTATAAATATCATGGACATGTTATATAAACATGTCTTGTAATTAAATGGGACTTATTTGATGATTTTTAAGATTCAATAAAAAAAAAAAAAAAAAACGATCAGCATAATCAATTGACATTTTTCGTTCAAATTATTAATTCCAAAAATAATTACTTGGTTAAAGACATCTAACAGGGTCAAGGATGGACTGACGACCTGACCAGCATCTGCTGTGTTCCTTGTTCAAGGAAGGGACAGCAAGGAACAAAATCTAAGAACAGCCGATTAAATTGAACACAGATGGGCTTTGTTTTCTATCTCAATGGCTTTTGAAAGCAATGACATAAATCCTAATAAAATACATTGTAGTTTGTGGCTGTAATGTGACAAAATGTGGGAAAGACTAAGGAGCGTGATTAATCTATAAGCCAAAATATCACTATTAAACGGCCAACATAAAAACCTGATTGTTTGATGTTTATCAAAAGCTAAAAATCTATTTAATCCTTATTTCTTTCTCTCTCTTTTGCAGTAAGTTGTCACCCACATTAAAACAATTCATGCTCACATCTGCACACCATTAGAGACTCTGAAGTTCTGCAGTGCTGCAGTTTGCCCACTGTGGGTCCTTCTTACAGTAAACACACAAAGTGCCTGCATTTGTACCCTGTAAAACAGAGGGGCTCTGTTGACTGTGGGATTCTGGGGAGGGTATAAATACTGACAGGTGTAGACGTGGGAGGAGAGGCCTGTAACGAGCTAAGCTGTTGACTGATTGGTCACCGCCAGTGGGTCGGGCAGCCATTACACCTACGTCTGAGTTCACATTGAATGGAACATTACATCCAGACTCCCAGTTACGCAACAGCCCCTAATAACGTCCACAGAGAGACACAAAAGGGACTGAAAAGAACAGGAGAGTGTCTATTAAAGACATGTCAGTCCTTTTTTTTTTTTTTTTTTTTTTTAACCAAGTCCACGATGTGTTAAATAAAAACGCAAGAAAGCTAGTAAATGTCTCAAGTTGGATTTTGGCATTTATTTGTTTGGTTTATTTGGGGTGTAAACATAAATATAGTACAGGACTTCATGTTCCAGGTCTCCGAGCCTTTAGTGAAAAATAAACCTATTTCAGGTGTTAATGATGCAAAGATCTGTTTTAGCAACATGAGAACGTACACGCAAACTCTTACCACATTCAGTGGAAGAAGTTTTCAGTTTTGGGCTGCTGGTCCTGGCTGCAGATCCAACTGGGTGCAACTGATTCCTGAAGGAGGAGACCTGATGAAGCATAAACACAGCCGACTGAAACAAATTGCAACAACAATCCAAAGTGAAACCCTCCTCCCCAAAAACCCATCAAAGTAAAACATTTAATTTCTTTGCTGAACATGTTAAAATTAAAATTTTGGAAAATATAAAGTACCTCTCCTGAACTGGCACTTGGTGTCAATTCAGTTCAAAGTATAATCAGAAAAATGTTCATTATTTTGGTGAGAGCTAGATTGATAGGAGTTCCTGTGGTAGCTCCCAGAATTTTTCCCCACAACTTTAAAATATTGAAAAGAGTCTCCCTAACCATGAATGTTTCTAAAATAAAAGAAATCCATTGAAACTCACAGTGTTCTCTGGGCTCACTGGTGGAGATGGGGAAGCCTCTGATGAAGGCTTTGACATGGATACTTCTGTTCCAGTTTGAAGCTGGGGTGAAATCTGTGCTAAGTATGGAGCCATATTGCTATCCTCCTTTTGTGGAATGGATGAACTGTTTAGTCGGACCTGTTGCTGGGGCTCCAGGGTGGCCAGCGGAGGAGTGGACGGCATAGAAGGTGGAGACACAGGATGCTGCCACTGTGGATGATTGTTCTGGTAAAACCCGAGTCCATCCATCTGAGGCGCATGCTCTGGACTGTGATAGAGGTTCTGAGCTGGGATGCCCACTGGTGGTGGAGTCTGGTAATGGTGCGGGTAGACAGATGGATAACCTGACGGAGGAGCGATGGGACTTTGCAGGTGGGGGTGGAACCCCGGATACGAGGGCATCACCTGTGTGGGCAGGTTTGGAGGGGGGATGAATGACTGAGCCATACTCATGGCCATGGAGATGACGTTAGCTAAAGAGAATAACGGCTGAGAGTGGGCGGGCCACATGTTGGGAGGCTGTGGTGCAGGTGGGGACATGGTGACACTTTCCACTGTGGGACTTGGGGTCTCATTCACTGGACTGGGTGAGCTGGGTGTTGGTGAGGGAACAGAGGGAAAGGTCGGGTTACTGGCTACCCGAGTAAGGGGAGGATGCAGCCCTGCTGGCTTTGGAGAACCTGGAGATCCTGGATATGGGAATGGAAAATGAGTTTGGCCCATGTAGGGTAAATGGTAGTGCTGCTGGTGGGACAGGAGAGATGAAGGTCGTTGGTGCTGATGATAATGAAGAGGGGATCCTAAAGGAGGAAACAACAGTTATAAATATTGCCATGTAAACTTATCTTAGGTTTAAGACAGTCCTTAACATTTACAGCTTTCCGAGTAGTATGCAGAAGGAACAGGGTTAACCCAGTTAATCCTGTATTAGAGCAAGGGAAGCTGGACATTGTAATTAGTAAGTGAAATGGTTACAGTTCAATTACAATGCTGTTGCAGACCATGTAATAATTATATAATGCTGAGTGAATGTACATTTTTATTTTACAAAAATACATTTTAGCATTGAATAAATCCCAATCAATTTTGGAGAATTTAACATAACAAAAAAAAAAAAAAACAATGGAAAAAACAGAACTTGGGAAGTAATAGAACGTCTGTTTAACCAATAAGCTGGTTAAACATAGGCTCTGGGTTTAACCAGCTTATTGAAGACATATGATGCTATTTTTTCACACTAGATTACTATGCTTTATCACTGTCTCCGGGGATTTGTACCTCGGTTGTTTTAAAGTTGCAGTTGTTTGCTATAGTTTGTATTTAGAGTAATTGTATTAATTCACTGTGTAGGAAAAACCCTTTACTTTCTAGAGCTTGAAAAGTATTTCAGCTAATCAAGTTTATACTGAATTTTCTTAGAAAATTAGATTATCCTTCATTGTCAAAAATTAGAGAAGCCATTTCTATAATGTTTTCCTTGAAGAATATTCTCCACTAGTGTCATTCAGCGTCACTCTGTACTCTTTAATAACAGCTCCACATTCCATTACTTATTCTTATCTATTCAGTCCCTTCTTATGAGTATAGGCTCCTTAGGTTTTTCAGTCATTGTCAAATATAGTGTTGTTTACACTGTTAGTATGAATTTGTTGAAAAAATTGTGCATCAAAGTGACTTGAAGAGTTGTGGTGGAACACTTTTTTAATAAAGAACAGGGTTCTGTCATCTTATCGCACATAAATCTTTCATGTATTAAAGTGAGGGTTTCCATGCTGAACAAAGACGTTTTGTTTAAAGCTCCATCTGACTGTAATTGCATTTGTAAGCCAGAACATTTGCACACAAGGCTTGCGTGGCTATGAGGGGATTTAGCATCACCAGAGCAAGGGAAGCTTTCACGTTTCAGCAGTTTAAATGGAAAACGTGCGCGCATGTGTGTGTATGGGCACACACAACTTATTGGGTTTGATTAAAGAAGTCAGGATCTCTAAATCATTCCCTGAGGAATGGTTTAGGATGTCTCAACAATGGGAGCACAGTTATAAACCACAGCTCCACTCGGTGATGATGCAAACCAGCCTCTACTTTTTCCACACTGACGGAAACATGAGTTAGGCAACACTGTAAATGGTGGCGGGTAGCCATAAAGCATTGCGAAAGCTGCCATGCAAGTGGACATCCAGCAGAAAAAGGACACAGGACAGGAAGAAATGAGGATGTTCTGATACTAGAGAGCCAAATGCAGCATGTGTGTTATTAGAGTAACTTCAAATGTCGCTGCTGCTGTGAGTTTTACGAAGGACTTGGAGGCCAAGAGAGAAAATTCTTGGAAATTCGGCCGGAGTTTGTGCTGGCAAACAGATGTGGCTGACTATCACAACACAGCAGAGACCTCATGCTTTACAGCGACAGCATTCACAGCTCCCTGAAAGCCAAAAGGCTCCCTTCAGGTGAGGTAATTACCCAAGAGGCCCTGCTGCAAGGCAGACACAGACTGAGGCTTTGAGGTGCAGTGATGGGGGATGGCGCCATGTGGATTTCTGAACAATACTAAGAAAAGGGTGGGAGGTGAGAGGTTGTAGGGGGTTGCTTGTGAGTTGTGTGAACTGAGCTCTGACTTATTCGCTGCCAGAAGACCATTACAATTTTTCAGCAACAGTAAACAATGCTGGGTTTCTTTAAGTGGGAACCGGAGGGAGGGAAGCTGGGCTGTTTACCTGGGGTGTTGTAGAAAGACTGTGAGCGTACAAGAGGTCGCCCAGGTGAAGTGATATCTGAACTCAGGACATCGCCATTAGGACAAGGGGGGGAGCCACGCGCTCCTACACTGGGGTTAGCCATACTGTAGTCTACAACAAGACACACACATGCATGAGAAGACTTTGAGTCACACAAAACTGCGGACACACACACACACAAGATGATCAAGCATGGTAAAAAAAAAGAGATGCAGGAGGTTAATAGGACAGGCTGAGAGAACGACAGCACATTTAATGAGTCTCTGTGGTTTTAAATCAGAATTTTAAGAGCAGAAGATGAGTGGTTAATTTCCTCTTTAGTGGTGGATTTAGTTATTAAAACACAGGAGACTTACCGGGGAGAGAAGAAGATGAGTGTGTTCGAGGCATAAAGTGACTGTGCAGATTAGGCTGTAAAAAAAATCACAAACGATAAAAATCAGTCAGTCAGGAAGCATTTTATTGCAATATATTAACACTTCATTGTTAGATAAACATGGGACACACAGTAATGTGTAGAAGTAGAAAGTCGACCATCATTCCTGGGCGCATTCAAAAAAATAGAATAGTGATAAAAAGTGTTTAGAAACCAATTTCAAAAAATGATCTTCATAGTGAGTGTATTTATTACACAAAATGTCACAGATTTGCCCATCTGGGACTAAATAGATGCAGGAAATGGATGAATGTTCAAGCTTTTCTTTTTCTTTCCACAGCAAGCAATACAGCACAAACAGAATACTTAAAATATCTTCCAAATATTACAACCTAACAATATCTGGAACCCCCATTTCAATAAGATGATGCACCACTACCTTTAGGATGTTTTTCCTGATTTAGTTGTAGCCGTTTTCGGTGTCAATAGGAAGTTATCAGATTGTCACACTGACATTGACTTTAAACTGTTTAGGAAGGTTGTGACAGCCAGACAAGCACAGCTTTCCAGGGATTTAAGATCTATTTAAAGCCAATAATAATAGAATTTAAAAATAGTAGCTTACCTAAGAATGAACTAAGAATAAAACAGCCTGCAGACAGGTGGTCCTGCAGACTGGCTTTCAGTTTTCTTTCTGGAGCTTACTAATAATAATGATCTATACTTTATTTTTCCTGTAATGCATCGCACATCTATAAGGCTTTTCAGACTTATGTTGGAGTAAAACATGGCATTAAAGGATTATATCTCTTTTGTGTCTCTTATCTAACAGGAAAGGAAAGATGTTTACTCCTCTTTATCCTTTTGCTTGAAGTTACCAGAATATTTTTGTTCTTTGTGCTTCACAAAGTGGAACAGAACCCAACAGAATGAGCACTTCTTTCCCTTAAATGGACAAACCATATCTGATAAGGCGTTAGGTCATAGCTTTGGGATGGCACTGCCCCAAAGAAGTATTTGTTTTTACAGTTTCACAGAAGCTTCATTCATCAGGGATTAATACGTCGGAACATAAATTATTTTACCCACTTAGTGTTGGCAGGTACATTGGAAAGCTTCTTAAGAGCTGGAAAGAGTTGGTACTTGTGGGAGCAAAAAAAGCATAAGATGGAAGTGTGTTTTTTTTTTCTTCTTTTTGTCAACCAGAAATCACATGGTTTTACATCACCAGTGCTTTTAGTAACACAATGTTCCAAATGAAACCTGTACCATCAACAGCTTCACTGAAACTTAATCTTACGTTTTAAAAAACTGTTTAAATCCAGCACTGCCTTTAACTTTTTACTCATTATATTTACAGCTTTGCCCAACACAGACACAATGTGATGAAATTTACAAGGGCTGGCTTAGTATGACTTTGTTTACCAGTTTCTGCATAGAAGCTACTAACCTGTGAAGAAGACAATGAGTTAGCCACACCACTGGAAGCCAGCTGGGCGAGGCGATGTCCGCTGTTGTGAACCGACGGGTCTTTGGACATCAGAGCCTCGGCCCGTTTGATGATGTCCCCCATTCGGTGGATAAAGCCCTCCTTCTCAGATGGCAGGATGAATTCACTTCGAATCTAAAAGATAACGGGAGAAGTCACATTATTCAAAATTATTACTTCATTATTAGTTGATTCTCACACCTTCTAGGCTTAAATAGTTTTACAGTTATACAGCAAAGGTGCAAATAAATACTAATAAATTGCCAGCAATTATTAGTATGTTCCAATCTAACAGAAAAGCACTGACATCAGAAAAATGATCTGTCAGCATAAAATGCCTCTGGAAAATGTAAAAAGCAAACAAAATAACGTTATTTTTAATGATCTAAGCACAAAGTGAAGACTTTGGCCTATAAAGGATTGCATATGCATTGGTACTTGGATAACTTGCAAAAGATACTGTATATCATAAATGGTCTCCATTTGTATAGCACCTTTCTAATAAGCTGGATTTGCAAAGTGTTTGAATTGTGTTTCTCGGTCACAAAATTACAGATAGGTGCTTCTGGAAATTTTTGGGGGTTTACTTTCTTGTCCAAAGATGCGAAACATATGGTGGGGCAATGAACCAAACCAGAAACAAAGCCAATAGAGGGGAACTCGTTTTATAGCCAGAGGCAAGGCTCCTGCAAACTCATATGAATGGGATTATTATGGGGTCTCAGTTCTACATCAATCGATTTTTTTGCACCAACTTTTCCGACTTGGCTTTTGGGTGGTGAAGAAACAAACCAGTTCTATTACAGAACCAGCTAAAAACTGGAAACTATTTGATAGAAAAGCCCTAACTGTGTAGTTTAGGGCTTTTCTATCCCTAAACTACACAGTTTAGGGATAGAAAAGACCTAAACTTTTCTATCCCTTTTGGCTTAGTCTCTTTTACTAACCCAAAAGAGACAAGAGCGCTGCTATATTTTTAGGTACAAAGCTATAGTGCCTAAACTTTCATCTTAGTTGAGTACATCCTTATGACCTTGAAACACAGCATACATCTGTGTTTTTTCACTTTGTAGCTCAATAATTAATGGATGAAAAAAAGCTTGCATTATGGGAAAATGTGCAGGTGTTAAAACAAAAAATGGCTGTGTGTCTGATTCTCTCTGGGACTTTTAGCGTTTTGCAGATTTGCACCACTGTCAGGTGTGAACATCTACAGCAACAAGTCAAGCAAAGCATACAAAGTATGAAATCAAAACCCTTTGACAGACAACGCCTACCACAGTCCAAACATCTTGGCAGTATGAATATTGTACACACCGATAATGTAATGATATGTTTTGCAAAATATTGTGCATTTTTTATTCAATTTATTTAGTTTTAGCTTTATTGTTCTAACCTGAACATTTATTTATGTAACTTTTGCCAACAGAAGAGATATTGTATTACTTACAATGAGGCATGCCTATTTAAGTAAAATTAAAGATTAGCCATATGGATATCATTTTTCACTTTTCCTGATTGCAGAGCTTGAAAATAGGCATCTAACAAAAAATTGCCTAAGGCTTATTATCATAACTTAGACATCTAATGTAAAATCTAAGCTGTACCATTTTATGCTTTGCTTTAAGCTGCTGTTTTAGTGTGTGATTTTTTTTTTTTTTTTTGACAGCACGGCACATTTCAGCTCATTTAAAGCTCAGTACCGAGAACCACAGGGCTGTTTATGATGCCAGGTTTTCCTGCTGTGCCCAGACACAGTAAACAAAAGCCCACTGTATTTTAGACTCAGAGAGGCGGCAAACTGAATGAAAAATGTGTGCTGCTGTAAAACACCGGTCCATCGCACCATATTCACAGACAAATCTCCTGTATGTACACGGCCTCTTCATGTTCAAGCATTTGGTAAATTAAAAATTGTTAACAGGGACGGAGGGAACTGCTTATTGACATTACATGATGCCCTGACAACCTGACAAAATGTCAGCCGATCAGTTGTTAACTTTGACAGGGTGAATCAGGTGTATTTGCAGACGAGGTAAAGTGGCTGTAAAGCTGTCCTGAAAAATTAATTTCTACATTTCTTGATGAGCTGATAAAGGTTTAAGACAGCTTTTAGTCCTTTAACATCTGTATACTTTCTGTCTCCTGTGACATAAAAAACAACTAAGCTGGCAAACATGCATCTAAATATGATATTAATTTAATCTACCTTAAAAATGCTCATGTCATGTACTCTAGGCACACAGAAACTGCAGTCAGTCTAAATTCTGCCCACAATCAAAAATAATAATTTTACTCTTGGCTTTGCTTTAATTCTCCAGCCAGCAAAGGTTTAATAAATTAGGCTTGATTTTACAAAGCTAATTATAAAAACAATTACCTTTGGTTATACAATTAGCTGAAAATTCTCAGTGTTGAGACTGTTTCAGGTCAAACAGAAAAACTTACTGTCACTATTGACTATCCCTGACAAGTTGACCAAAGATGCCGTATAAATAAGTAATTTACAGCTTTAGGGATAGGCTTATCCCTGCTTTGGTTTGTGACGCACCATGACAGCAGCGATGTCTTCTGGGTTATCTCCATCCAAATCAAACTTGAAGGTCACCATCTTGTCATTGTGTGTCTGAAGCTGACACTCGACAACCCGGTCCACTTTATCAGAAAGCTGCAGAGACAGAGGGAATCAACAGAAATGTTGTTAAATGCTGAGAGATAAATACAGAGGAAAATATTCTTATTTAACTGTAGAAAGACGAGTCAGGTGTTATATTAGTTAGTCAACATTTTCCATTTCATAATTATTTCATTTTCCCGACTCAATTTTTATTTTTCAAATTTGCTTTAGTTTCCAAACTGCATCTGTTTATATTTTTTGCCACTTGAAATTTTTCCAGATGGAATCTCTTTCTACTAAGAGAGAGTAAAAGCATAGGTGTCCCCCTTTAGCCAGCTGACCGCCAGAGCATAGGAACAGGTGGGGGAGAGACAGCAATAAAAAAAACTCAGGTAAATCCACCTATTTGTCTGGCATCTTATTAAAAAAGAACTTTAAACTGTCCTTTTAAAAGTAAAAGAAATTACTTTTTAAAATCTTACTTTACCTTGATAATTAGAGTCAATTTATCAGTAGGTTATTACAGTCAGTAAGTAAAAAAGAAATATAAACAATGTACTTCTGTTGTTTCTTTGCATCCAGATAAAAAAAAAAAAAAATATATATATATATATATATATAAAAGGCCAAACCCAGACCCCATAGCGACCCCATGTTATAATGTATACTCTCTGACCAACTGTATGTGCGTGTTGTTGCATGTGACTCTAGACTCAGCCAAAACATGGTCGTTAAAATGATCACAGAGTGTTCTGAAGAGAAAAATGATGTGTGGTCGTCAGAAGGGGAAAACAAAGAGCAAAGACGCTGATCCAAAGTCAGATAAACAGCCTGGAGCCGGACCACAAGCTCCAAGAAAGAAACGCCTAATGAAATAATTCAGTCAAAGTTGATTTATTAGTTAATCTTGTGAGGGAAAATAAAAGTGCCTGTTTGAAGGTGCAGACAATCTATTTAATTTACTGTACCCCTGTGATGCGAAGCCGCGAGCGCGCCCTCCGCCTGAACAGCTTAGCAGCCGTTCGCCTTGCAGCCGTTTTCTCGCTCTTCTCAGATAGTCCTTCGTAACCATCGCTCAAGCCCGACGTTACATCAGAAGCGTAGCTGCAAAAAATAAAAAGATAACAAAAAAATTGGTGTTGACTCTTTGTTTGAAAAGCAAACATCCTCAGAAGCCTAAATGTCACCTCAAATCTAATGGCAGCCAGCACAAATAAACTTTAAAAAATCATCATTGACATCTGTCATTGGCAAATGAAATGTAAAATTCAGCATCCCTAATTATAAACAGCACTCCTAAGTATCACATAAAGCATAATGTGTTGCATTTGATTATTCCCAGGATGTTTATAGTCAAATCAAAGCAGTTTGAACTGTTTCTTCAAAGTCTACAGGAAGCTGTCGAATGTCTGACAGAAGCAGCACACATCCACGTATTCATGCTATGAGTAGGTTTGGGGTTTCAGATGGCTGGAGAGCATTCAGCAAATAGTTTCCGCTAATTGTATCTCCTGGGTCTTTTAAGATCACTGCGGTTACAAACTCCCCTCCATCCACCTCCCTGACGCAAGCTGCAACCGTTTAACAGCCTACTGCTTGGCAGCCTTCGCCTGCCTCAGTTTAAATGTTCTCTACCTCATGGTGGACTTCAGCTTAAAGGGAAGCCTGTTGTCACCTCCAGAGAATGAGCTAAACAGAGTAAGAGTGAACTTATGTGGTGATGCTGGAAACAGTTGTCCTGTTCAGAGGTAATCAGGACCTGTGTCTGAGGAAGAGCCGGAACCGTGTTTACTATTCTCACTAGAACATGGTGGTGATGTTAATAATTACACTTGAAGTTGATTTATTTGAAGACAGAGTCAAATTGTCTCTGATTATTATTACTCTCATTACACTTCTGCGTAAAAGACTTCAGCCGCACCCATTCCTTTCAAAAGGCTGAGAAGACTTTCTTGTTTTTATTAAGTAATAGTTACCAAGATCCTCTGCAGGTGTTTTTGTTTTTCTCTTGACATAGTCTTCCCTTTGACAGAAACAAGAATGAGGTCTTGTTTTTTTAAGGCAAAGATATGTGGATTATTCGAGAGCAAAGCAAATTCCCAAGCTGAATGATGAACCACTGCTGTGTCATGTTTTGAAATGATACCACACCTCGAAATGATTTCTTCCTATTTCTTTTTTGCACAATCTCTCGACATTGTCATAGGTCCACTCTTTACGTTAATCCACAGGTTCTCCATAGAACCTCAGAGTTTTGTGGTGCTTCCACTGGAATAAAGGAATAGAATCCGCTAAACTTAGATTAAATATTAATAAGATTAACAATGACTTCTCGTTGAGCCAAAGCCATTGTTTAGGGATAGAGCTTAAATAGTTTGAAATGGCTATGGTCTGACAAAAAATGTATAAACAGTTTTTGTCCCCAGGAGTATATCACTATGTTTGAAAGAAACTGTTGTTACTGTTGTGTGGCTACTGCTCCTTTAGATCTGGTCAGAGGAGTCCAGCTCTCTTTTGAAAGTGAAGTAATATCTGTCTGTGTCGCTGAATTCCCTCTAAAATCTGATGAGTTCATCGAACATTCACAAAGTCTGTGGTGACATTGTTTAGCTTTTAAACTGCAACTGCTATTAAACAATCTTCTTTGCAGAATCGTTTCACATCAGCCATTTTGGACGGTTTTCCCGCATGCATATCCAATTTAATATCAAGCCACTGCATCTTATCCAGACTTAAATCTGGACCATGACTTTGCCAGACCTTTAATTGGTTACTTATTTTTTAGGTATTCTTGTTCATTTCTTCAAGCTGACTCATAAACAAAAACATAACTTTTTTTCTCATCTTTTTTTGAATTTCAAGCCACAGAACCTCATGCAGATTTAAATCTGTGACATGGCCACAAATGACAGCAGAAAATGGACAGAAACTATCAAATAAAAGGTTCCAAAAAATTAATTTCAGGGTTGTGTTGTTGAATTGCGCATATAAATTAAAGTTACTAAAGTGATGACTCAAACAACTACCACAATTACAGCTGCACAATACTGAGAAATCACTATGATGATATCAATGTAATTAAGTGACATTTTTAGGATTGCTTTCTTTCTCATCATTGCCGTGGATTTCTTCCAATAAAATGGACAGAGAAAATAGTTCATTAAGTTGTCCATTTTGATTGTAAAATTGCAAATAGTGCAATGCCATTTGCAACTAATATTTTGCATCTCTAACCACAATGTTAATCAAATATAAAGATAGATAAAAAGCATTTTATCTTTGCAGTGCAACAACGATAACTACCAAATAGAAGACGATTAACCCACTTGATTTCCAAGACATACATATAAGAACATGATTTTCTTGTCCTCTCCCAGTCGTCACGCTGAGAGCAAAGCCTCTCCCACTAACACCCACCAACTTGGAAAGTCAGCTCTGCACAACATCTGAGACACAGTCGAACAGAAAGCTGCAAGGGTCCACCGTGCCTCGCTTCAACAAAAACACAGAGCAGCCCGTGATTGCCCCAGGCCTGTTGTTTCAGCCCCACAGATGTGGAGCAAGGAGGGGGAGTTACATTTCCTAAAATACCAAGCTAATTTTTCAGGTCTCTAATGTAAATATTAAAGATAGAGCAGGGCTCTGTTGTGCAATATGATAAGGATCAGACAGTAGAAGGAAGACAGATGAGAAACTTTACCTGTCCACAGGAGAGTTGAACCCACTTGGAGGACCTGAGCTGCCATGTTCTGTGTTGCTGCAGACTGCAATACTCTGGAAAAACAAATGAAAACTGGTTTAGCTTTATATGAAGATGGCAGTTTGGGAAATTCTTTGCTCCAGATTTTTGCGTATATCAACCCAATTAGTTATTTAAACACTGGTATTGATATGTAGCTAAATAGTAAGTTGAATAACCATAATCAGTGCTGAGAGAAGACCAAGCACAACATGGTGGCACTGGAGGAACTGCAAATATAAACACAGCTCAGGAGAAACAGTTGACGCGAAAACTGTTCATTTTGGTTCCACAAAACAAGTTTTAAAGGTAAAATTGCCACTAATAAAGGAATACTATGAGAAACTCACCACATGTCATTTAAGGGACACAACAGCCAAAGCCCAAACCTAAAATCCAATTAAGAATGCGTCATAACTCTGAAACCTGATGTTCAAAGTCCAATATGAAAGCTTTGCACTATTTTCTTTTCAAAATAACTAAAGAGCAGTGACTTTTTTCCTACATCATATTGTTAACGCAAGTGTGTGTCAGCGTTGGTTGCAACAGGTGCAGACAATCATCCCCACAGAAATGAGGTTTTGTAAAGACGTGTGTTCTGCCACCCCCCTGAGCATTCCACTTTGATAACAAGCTCTTTACTGAGGCAGCTCACCGAGGGGAAGCGAAGTGCTGGAATGGCGAGGCCGTTTACAGCGGGGGTGTTGGCGTGCGTGGTCAGAGGGGTCGAGGGTGTCGGAGGGGTCGCAGGCCCGTTGAAGCCACCGGCCTCCAGCGGATCCTGAAGGCCAGAGGAACTCAGGTCGCCGTCCGTTTCACAGTCAGCTGTTTCAACAAAGCGAAAAAAATATATATATATATTAGACTGTAACCAGCTGTGACCTGAAAAGAAATGACTTGTACTGTACCGTTCACCCTAATTTGTGCATGCAAACATGCAACTGATGACCCTCAAAGTGCAATATACCATGCACACAAACTCATAGAAATGGGTTGGTCCGTTTAGATCAGATCAGATTAACTTAGTTTGTGAATGCATTAGAGGTTGTTGACACTGAATTTTTTGTAACTAGAGCAAAGCCCTCGCGCACACCATGAGATAAGACCTACAGGGGTTGAATAATTCAGTTATCTACAGTGTCACATTTTTGTCTTTTGGCCTAGTACACTTTGAGATCTGAATGATCTCTGTTCTGTGTAGTTGTACATTTAATATAATAGAAACATTTCTATAGTTCATTTTGATGTTTGAAAGACTTGGCTCAGCACCTTTATTTACAGTATCTAAAGTTAATCTTAAAATGATCATGCTTCAGTTATATTCGCTACTAATAGAGGTTTAATAGACTCACTACAGAGCATTGCATAATTGTGAAGTGAAGCAAATATGACGCACAGTATCCAATTTCCTTCTAATAAATAAAACAAGATTCTGCTTCATATTTGTCGGTATTATTTATGTCTCTACCAGGGATGCATATATAGAGAGTGAGATTTTTCATGATTCTTCTCTGCAAAGTAGCTCAAACATAGACACATTGGATGGAGAACATCTGTGAAAGTCAAGTTTCAACCCTTCCCACAGATTTTCCATCTGGCTTAGTTCTGAATTTTGGCCGGGCCACTCTTAAATATGAATACGCTGTGATCTAAATCATTGCATCGTAGTTCTCCCTGGGTATGTTTAGAACTGCTTGTCTAACTGAAGGGTGTACTACCACACCAGGTGCGTCACTCTCTTTGCATTTCCCAGTGATGGACTGAGCAGTGCTCTGTGAGACGCTCAAAGATTAGGATATTGTTTATAATATAACTGCTTTAAATGTCCCCACAACTTTCTCTCTGAGCTGTCTCCTGTGTTTCTTAGTTTCCATTGTGTCGCTTGTTCTAGAACAAACTTCTGAGGGTTTCACAGAGCAGCTAGATTTATTTTTATGCTTAGTTTAAAGTGGGTTCTAATAATTAGGAAACTTCTTCAGGTAATTGTAGCAGTGGGTTTTATTTAGCATGAAAGTGTTAAATAAAAACATGTATTTTCTTTTCTTTAATTAAAAAAAAAATTAAAACCATTTTTCTTCCATTTAACAATTGTGAACTACTTTGTGTTTGCCATAAAAAGTCAAATTAATTACACTGATTCTTGTAGTTGTAACATCACAAATTATGAGAACGTTCAGGTGGTGTGAATACTTTTTCTTGCACTCCAGATGTTGATTTATTAATAATAGTAATAATAATAAAACTGAATAACAATCTTATGATAAATCCTTAAATACTTTTATTTGTCATTGTATGTTTCATTAAAAAATTGCTTTTAAAAAATCTCTTATTTTAAGTTAATGGACTTTTTTAGACTTTAACGGCACTCAACACCTGAAAGGGATTTGTAAGCATTAACTTATCAAGCTCATGTCCCTATTTTCAGAAAAAAGAAAAAAAAAAAAAACATTTCATGATGTTGGGTTGTAACATCAGGCTGCTTACAGTTAGCAGAAGACAGGCTGTTGTTGCGGACACGGAAGTGCTGATCTGCCTCGGGCTCCTCTGGCTCTGCAGGGTAGCTGGAGCTGACACCAGAGTCTGCAGAGCTGGTGATGGGGGATGAAACAGCGGCCAAAGGTGACAGGGCTGGGGTGGGGGACTCTGCTGCAACAGCATCAGTGACCTTAGGTGAAGGTGGCTGAGGCTCTGGTTCTTCCTCTATTACTTCTTGTGCCTCCTTTTTTTTACGCTCCTCCGCCTGCCGCCTCAGCTTCTCCCTCTGCCTCTTGATGGCCGTCACTCGGTCCCGTATGGCCTTGGCTACGATTTTAAAGTCTGCCTCGCACACAAAGCCAAGCACAACCTGCAAAAATAAATAAATAAATGTTAAAAAAAAAAACATAACACATTGGTTACAGTGCATTAAAATGGTGTGCATGCACATGTGTTGATGCAATATGTACAACATTTATGCAGGTCTGCTGACCTGATCAGGCACGCACTGACATTTGTGCTAACAACGTTTGTGCTAACAACATTTGTTTTGCAACAACACACACGGTCTGGTTCTTTAGGTCGTTTCAGGTTCTCGAGTTCTCTTCAGTCCAGCAGAGTAGCTCGCTCTTCCTCTCAACACATAGTCAGATTACAGCAGAGCGGCCGGACGAGATGTCCCCTCCTGATACCAAATTTGATCTTGATGAAATCTTTAACAAAGGCGTAAACAATTAAGGAATTGTGGGCATGCTTTTTCATTAAAAGTGACCTCGAAAAGGGGAGTGGAGGGGTAGGGTTGCTTTGAGAACATCAGGGCCTGTTTCGCAACTAGCACAAGAGTCGCTGTATTATTAAAGGGATGACCTCAGCTGCTTCCTGAGTTGCTCGCTCACATTTCCAGCCAGTGATGATTAAATGTTGTGGTATGACCTTGGCTCTCTAAAAAAAATTGTTTTCTTTCTTTAGAGAGATTTTACATTAACATATTTCAAGGGTTCCTACTAATTTTAAGATCAAAATTCATACTTTCCACATTGAAACTTTCCAGATATTTTACGGGCTTGTTTTTAAGGAATAAGTTCAAAATGTCAGGAATAAACTACTACAGAGAAAGGAAAGGAAAAGGGAAGGGAGGAAAGAAGGAACATTATTCTTTTGATATTAGTTGGTTATTTAATCTGGTAGGGTAACGCCTGCATTCAGTAGATCTTTGACCACCAGCCTGGTAAAAACCAGCCTCTTGTTCTACACTCTGCTTCGTACGGAAGGTTTGGTCTCTCAACTGTTGAGAAACGATTGCTTCCTGGACGCGTGGACTCTGTTGAAGTTTTAAATTTTACCCATTCGCTAACATTTCCCCATGACGTATGTAATGCGCCAGTTTGACTATAAGAAGCTTACCGGAAATTGCCTGCAGTGTAAACAACCATCCTCCACTGCAAAGAGAAAAGTGCCGAGCCGAACGAGGCGGCTGTTAATGTTAATCCAATATTTGGATGTGTGGCAAACACTAACTGGACGGTTGCGTTCACTTCTTACGCTGCCTTTGCTAAAACTACAGGCAGACTACAAGTATAAAACAGCCAGGCTGCACCTCCACTAGCCCACTTTCCTTTTTGCACAAACTGCTATTCTGGAACAAAAACTGAACAGATAAAAAAAGCAGCAAAAAGTTGAAAGGTAAGCTTTGCAAGACATGCAGAAAGTCTGGATAACTATTGACTAAGCCTCATTTGAAAGCTGACAAGGATTCAAGAGTGGTTTAAAATGTATGTACAGTACCACAAATGTGTCTATAAATTACCAACAGATGCTCTCTTTAACCATCAAGGCTTCTAGCTTTATATACATCAGAGACCTAGAGAACTCCTTTCTATCGCTTCCTTTTTGAAAGCCCATTAAAAGGCACCAACTCCATCAATTAGGACCAGAACTCAGAGAACGTCTCCGGGTTAAATGATACCTCTTCTACATGATCGGATCCGCTCTAATGTGGAACCAATTACGAAAAACTTCCTCACTAAGGGCTACTTCAAACTGGGTCAGCAGAGCTGTAAAAAATGACATCCAATCTCCGGCCAGCCTACCATTTCCTGAGCCACCTCCTCGGGCACATCCTTATAAAGCTCGAAGAGGAACTCGATGGCGTTGTTGTCCTTGTACTTCCCGTGAAGCTTCTTAGTATCGTCGATGCGCAGCCACAGCTTCAGGCCAGACTTTACCATGTCGTCCTCCTCCGCCAGCTCTACGTGAACGCCGTTGTTCTCCTGGAAGAAGGGGTGGTCCAGAAGGTCCTGAATGGTATACCTGAAATACAAGCAACTGTGTTTATTTCAAATATGTTGTGTAACTTAATCCTGATGATATTTTAAGTTTAGGGGAAAAATGTTTGTAGGTCACACGTGATTCTGGATCATTACTAAAAATGCATTGCCTTGATAAACTAGTCATAAAATCCTATTCTTTTATGTTTTGCCACACACATATATATATATATATTTCATTAGTAATTATTAGCTTCATGATTTGTTTTGAGTAATAGGGAAGTTGGCACATCAACAAAGGAAGACGGACAGAGTTAACCTCAGGGCAGTCATTAAAACAAACCTGTTTAAAGCTGCAAAAGACTTGATGCTGGGGTGGGTATGAAAACTATGCAGCCAGAGCTACAATGTAATGGTTTAGATCAAAGCATGTTAACAGGTCAGAATGACCCAGTCAAAATTTAGACCTGAAGTAGATTACTCACTCAGGAAGGCTAAAAATAAATGTATGCCACATAATTATTTGTTTAAAAAATTAAAGCAACATCTCTTTTCCCTTGTACTTCATAGGTAGATGCCTTTGTGTGGTAGTGTGTCACATAAATATCTAAAAAGCATACACAGGGCTATTGTGATCAGACAAATTGTGGAAAAGCCTGACCGGTGTGAACATGAAAAGCCAGTGTATGTTTCTGTTTTCACCTTTCATCTTTGATCATGCGAATGCAGCCCTCAATAATCTCCTTGAGTTCTGGGACTTTGACTTTGTAGAAACTGTCAGGTTTGATGCCCTGTGAACACAAAACATAACGAGAGTTTCACACAGTCCGTTTTTACAAATCAGTTCATTCACTCGTTGCCTATTTGTCTTTAGGAAGAACAAAACTATTTAGGCTGTCACTTGCATATTTCTCCAGTAAAAGCCATTTCCCCAATTCAATACATGTTGCTGCAGTCATCTGCTTTGTGACATCTGTCATTAGTTGGAATGACATGTGGGTGAGTGATCACACAAGCAGATCAAAAAAATAGGGGCCAAAAAAAAACCAAACCAGAATGCCGTCTTTGCTATATCTTTTTACCTGAAGCATAAAAGAAAACAAATGGGAAAGCTAAGCTGGTTGTCTGAATGCTATCAAGAGAGCACAGATAGATTACAGAGGAGTCACAATCCCTGCAAAAACAACGATAACAGAGGAAAAAAAAGGCAAGGTCAGAAAGACATATGGCACAAAGATATGCGAGCATCCGGAAGATGTTAGGTCCAACACTCAAACATAATTATTTACCAGTTAAAGGCAGAGTCCTACGTCACGTTATCACATCTAAACACTGCCATGTTATGCAGCGACTGATGGGTTCTATAACCGCATTTAATTTATCAGAGATGTTACCGGCTTCCTGTTTCAAAGAGACAAAGAGCAGATCTTTAAAAAAGAACAGATGGCATGAAGATGTTTACTTTTTCCCCGTAAGTGCACTTTGCTTTTTGGTTGTTTTTTTTATCTTTAGAGGACTGACAGGGATAGCTTAGATACAAGCAACCTTTCAACCTAATTCAGTTAAAGTTTTTAAAGAATAAAGACGCAAACAGGGGACACCTAAAAACTACGTACTGGTATTTAACTTGTAAAATGTCCCTTGCTTCAGAGAGTTTTGGATTCTATTTAAAGCTGGCCTCATAATGAGACCCCTCAGGATAAATCAGTCCTTCCTTGATCTAAATGAAATTTGTGACTCTGCTCCTTTCCTGTGGTGAGAGAGGTTTGGATAAGATCATGAGAAATATGCTGGTGTCCTCCCAACTCCGTTTGCTTCTTTGTTCATTTATTTATCTTAATAAATGAATACTTTGACATATCGAAATAAATGAATTCATTATTTTGAAAAATATATATTCTGACGCTAATATGTATTTATAGTCGCTTTTAGTCCAGAGGCATACAAAATTAGTAACAAATACAATCTAAAGGAATGTAAATAATCTCAAAGGGCCATGTCAGCCCTGATTTCAATCTTACTGACATTTTGTAGGCAGATCTGAAAAGTGCATGTGATGCGGAAAACAAGCTGATTCACTTACACCAAATCTGCCAATAGTAATAGGGCAAGATCCCAGGGAACTACTGTGAGAAACGTATGGAAAGATACCACAAATATTTGACCCAATTCTACTTAATACTAAAGATATGTACATAAACTTCTGAAATTTAAGTTAAAAAAAAAAAAACCTCTCTTTGATTACATGGTTGTTTAGGAAATATTAATAATTTCAAAGACGCAAAACCATTGTGAATATCTAGTTTCCATTGTATGTCCCAAAAGAAGCAGTCTAAGTACTTTTTAATCACCATTTTGGTCCAGATTGTAATAATCCCTGAAAAGAAATTAGGGTGAAATTTTTAGTCCATTTTGCTCATGTCAGTATACAGGAAATATTGCTTTATTCATTATTCATTATTCTTATGCAATGCAAATTTTCAGAGAAACTGAATTATTGGGTATTCATTATACTCAAAGAGGCAAAGTTAACAGAAATAAATCTACAATCTACAAAGGAGTTTAACTTTCTAAATTGATTTATTGAATAAAGTTAAATATTCTGTGATTTTTGATTTATTTAGACACTTTTCTAACATAAGTCCCTTAATGTCCTTTCCTAGTTAAATAAAACATACGTTTACATTTTCAAACTACAACCACCCAAACATTTTGCCATTTTCAGCTTAATCCACTAAGCAGGACCTTACACTGTTCAATTACAAACTAAATTCTAATATATTAAAAAATAATTGAACTTCAAATGGTTTTGGCCACTTTTTAGTGCAATGTGACAAAACCCCCTTTCAGAGAAGGAGCTCCATGCACAAACATTTTTCCTGGTTTGCTGATGAAGAAGCAATGAGCTCTGACTGAATGAGCAAAATAAAGCTTCCATAGGGTATTAATACCCTTTGGTATTAATACCAACACTGATCAGAAAACATCAGTGTTGAAGTTTACTGGCATTCTTGTGTAAACTGGTGTAAAAACGTCCTGAAAAGAGCAAATTATGACATATGAGTGAAGCATGAGTGAAGCATGGATTCATCCACATATATTAAGGGGAAGAAGCAAAATGCATTTTTGATTTGGCAAAAAGGTCTTCAAGCAGTGTTTCCCTAATTTCAGAATATTCAAAACAGAACCTCCTTAAAACTGTATGCATCATCTTTTCTCAAAATGTAATTTTGTCAAGTCAGGATGTTTTCTGCAATATTTCTGACACACAAATACACCAACAGAAACAAGCAAATTCTCCTTTTCGGTTCTTTAGGCAAATTATGAACCTGAATGAGTCTGCAGACAGGATCCAAGAATATGTCTCCTTCCAGTTGTTTTATATGTCCAGACTAATTTATTACTTATGATCGTCTAATTAGCTAACTTCTTCAAGCAGACGTCAGCCATTAGGGTTGGGAACTACAGTTTTTAGTTTGTAGTTAATGTTGGGAAAGATGTGAAGTTATAGAAATTAACTGCTATACATCTCTGATGGTCCAGGGAACATTATCATAGTTCTGTTGGTGAGGCAGCCAAACACGCTTGAGCTTACTGGCAGTAGTCGCCGTCTCACTTTCCAGCCTCCATCAGACGTTTACTTTTAATACATGACACATGGGAAAGAAACGGCCTTTCTGAAAAGAGTAAAGAGTGAGACGCTATTTCCAAAACATGTAATTCTGCCTTCGCCTCCTCTTGCCCAGCCTCACCATCATTGCAGCAGTAAGTACTCAAGAAAAGCAAAAAAACTAAGAGGCTATTAATGTGCTGTTTTTGTGGCACAGTATGAGAAGGACGGGTAGTGGAGACAAGTATAAAAACTTTCTTTCTGTATATACACACTGATTTAGAGAGAGCAGTCTTTCTTCCGTCCTCTGATGGAGTAGCAGCATCATAATTAGTGGCTAAAAAAGCTAAAAAAACTGATAAATATGGTTGGATCAATTCAAGGGACTGAAGATGATTGAAAGAAAGATGCTTCCTAAATTGAAGTATGACCTTGACAACACTTAACATCCTCTTCAGAGGCTTCTCCACATAGTTAAAAGCTACAGAAGACACTTTGTGCCCACACCATCAGTAAAAACCCTGAAGAAACTTTAAGATACTATAACCTTTAATTCCCTTCAGAATAATGTATTTTTGAACCAAATTAAATTAATTTATGTATGCAACTCCACGTTTTTAGATTAAACAAATGCACTTCTGTTTTAAACTGTTCCCTCCAAAACAATTGTTCTAAATTTAGAACATTTGTTCTAAATGTTTGTCGCTTCAGTTTTCTATTCAAACATTGCTCTGTTGTAAAGGTAGTTTCTTTGAAAGATACAAGCAGGACCAGTCAAACTGGAGATTTACACAGACCTTTAATGGGTAAAACATGTGCATGGTTGCACCTTAATCATAGCCTGAATGCAACAGAAATGTCCTGGTAGTGTTCTGCACAAAGCTCCTAATATTTATCAGACATGACAACGACCTCCAGTCCCTGTTGTCTAATTATTCAGGATGTCAAACATTATCATTAAGGAAGTCTTGGTTAGATTCCAGATGAAAGAAAGCTAGCGCATGGGGACCATTATGCTAAATAGATGGGAGGCTTTTCCCCACGCTTTTCCCCTTTACTTACACTGGTGACTTTGCGGTAGATCTGTGCAGCGTTTTGGCACTCATAGTACGGGTACTCGGACGTGGCCATCTCCAGGATGCACATTCCCAAGGCGTAGACGTCCACTGCTTCGTCGTACTTTTCCTCATACATCTCTGGGGCCATGAACTCCGGAGTTCCTGCCAGGGATTACAGGGCATTAGATTTATTCAAAAGTATTTGGATCAATATGTATCATGTTTGTAAGTATCATCTTACAAGCATGATACTTTCTTCTTATTTTATTATTGACTAAATGGGCACTCTAAGCTCTAACCAACAAAAGATCTAAAGCATTCGCAGAATCAGAAGTTAATATCACCTGTAGCTAGCAAGTTTTTGTCAATACTGCACAGGATTAGAAATAGCTTAAAGTAGCAGAAACAGCAGATGGAGAGTTGTAGAGAAAAGTGATCATGTATTATTTAATTTGGAGTGATAGTATTTTTGACTTTGGAGTAGCATTGGAAGACAATAGTCGCTCTGTTGGTGCTAAATGTTCATGTGAACTCAGAGTAACATATTTTGAGTGGGACCACATAACAGTGAAGATAGATATTAGATATCTGGTATAAAGGGAACAGAACCAACTTTTAGAAGAAATGAAAAAGTTTAAGCTCAAAAGTCTATTTTCTAAGGGAAGAGGCATTTGTTTATAGTGACGTTACGATAAAAATATGTGCAACAAAAAAATGCACACCACAACAAAAAAATTTGGAATCTTAATTGCTAATTAAAATAACAACAGTAATCGACAAGCTGCTTCTTCAAGCCACAAATATTTACAAAGTCTATGGTGCAACTGGAAGCAGTCTTCAAATTTAATTCCGAAGTATGTGAGGTATGATAAGAAAAAAAACAAAAAAACATCAGCAATTTCAGAAACATCCTACCCACTAAATAAAAAGTGTCAAGACAGCCCTTCATCACCAACATTGAGGAACATGCTCATAAAAATCTTGATTTAAAAATTTAAAAGTACCAAAAACAGTAGTCGCCGTCTCATGACAATGTGTTTAATAATTAGAAATAATACTAAAGCCGTATTACTGACTAAACCAAAAGCCTCAAAGTCCTGCTGGTGGTGAAAGGTTGTTTCCCCTCTTATTTTGCTTGACCGTAAAGTGTTTCACTTAAACCTGTTTGACTAAATTTGAGCAGCCGTCCGTGAGGGAACAAACAAATCATTCTCAAACTCGCTCCTGCAACTTTCTTAACTTGATAGAGCAATTTTCAGCTTAATTAAAGTCAATTTGAGAACTAAATAGCTTTTAAAATCCAGCAGAAAGTTAAACAGAGGCAATGACTGCTTGAGAGAAGGAACAGCAAACAAGAAAAGGAGTGTCATTTTGAACGATTTTCCAACAATTACGACATGCTAGACTGTCTGTGTTCTGCGGATGTCCCGTTACTACCAGGCATTACTTACCAATGACACTTTTAGCAAATGAGGCACTTTTGAGAGTGGCGAGCCCCAGATCTCCGATCTTAACAGAGCCAGTGGGGCCGGTGATGAAGATGTTGTCACACTTGAGGTCCCGGTGGATGATGGGGGGAGTGCGTGTGTGAAGGAAGTGAAGCCCCTTGAGGATCTGGCGACTCCAGCGTTGCAGCAGCTTTAGCTTCATCTCCTTGAACCTCTTCAAATACCTAAAACACAGAGAGGCACGATTCAACACATCGGCCTAAACATATCCCAGACATTACACAGTGAGAAGCGGAAGCTTTTAAGAGCCATAAAGTACTTCATCCTGTATTCTCATAGCCAAAAGGAAGTTCTAAACTTAGCAAGTTTAAAGAGTTTTCTCCAAGAAATTTGAAAGTAGAACTCTTTATTTTTTTGCTCTGTAATTTTCAACTACTTTAACATTTTAGTAACATGACGACCCACATCTGGCGCCTCAGCATTTGCCCCAACAAGATCAATTAAAAACACATGCTATACATTTACCAATATAGGCACATTGCATATCAACGCACTGGGAAAAAGCACATCTAAATGATAGAAACAATATTTTCTACCTCAACATTACTCAGCTTCAACACCAAGCAGCTTGATAAATAAAAATGTAATTAGATGCTAACAAGGCTAAAGAGGCAAATAAATAAATAAGTAAATAAAGAGAGAGAAATTTGTAATTGTACTCAGGGTGCCAAAATGTCCAAAACTGGAACATTTGGAATGTTCGCCTGGAATTTTATCAACCAATACCTTTCTAAAATGTCTATGCTTCAGTTTTTTGGAATTAAATTTGGTCCAGCAATTGGTCAGAACCTGTATTGTGAATTGCTAGAGGTTCTGGGTTTCCACTGCATCCTTTTAAAGAAAATCCACATTATGTAATGTATTTTATTAGAATTTATTATTTTTATTTTGCATTTTTTCACTGTGTGCCATATGTATTTGTTCTTCCTCAGTAATACAAATGCTAATTTTTAGACCTCTAGAGTATACTCTGGCATATTACCTTTATTTTGATACCTGAACCAGGAACACCTTGTAGTAGTTCCTGAGATATATGGAATTAATTTTGGGGATTTCATTTTCGAGAACTCTCCAAAACAATTTCCAAAAAAGAGGCTGTGGTACAAAGAGGTTAAAAGTGTAAATTAAGCTGCCAGCCATGACACAGCTGTACTTATTCCTTGGATATACAAGTGTTACATAGAATAAAAACGTTAGTAATCTGAGACAAAAAGAAAGAAAATGTGGAATGAAAAGAAGAGGCTCCAGATACTCACGTCTTGAGCGTGCCCGAGGTCATGAGTTCAGTCACGAGGATGATGCACTTGTGGCCCTTCACTGTTGACTTCCAGGAGTCGTGGAAACGTACGATGTTTGGGTGCTGCAGCCCTTTCAGCATCTCCACTTCCTCGCTGAAACGCTGTCGTTCCGCTTTGGTCAGCTTACGTGTCTACAAAGAGATAAAGTGAAGCAAAACAAACAATTAAAGAAAACAGATTTGCACAGCCTCGTTTTCATTCTCCTTCTAATTGGATAAAAATTTCCATGAAATATGGCCGATTTATTGAACATCCTAAATTCAGTGAGAGGAAATAGAAAGTATGTATTTTAGTAAATCTAGGCTTATAGATTATATCAAATCAACCACAAGAGAACAGAACACAAAACAGGTTCAGCACTGCTATTCATCAAAGATAAAAGAAAGCAGATTATAAGATTCAATTGCTTGTAGAAGCACTTTTAATAATAGCTAGAAGAGATTTTAGGTATATATATTTTTTTTATGACAATCAGTCTCCTTGTAAAGAATTTAGGCCCACAATTTTTTATAACACTACTGCAGGTAAGGCATCAGCAAAACATTAAAATTCAGTAGATATCTGTACTTTGATTGGACTCGGTCCAAGGCATTCTTTTATAGATTTGCTGCTGTGTTTGAGGGAATTGTCCTGGTAATAGCATAGTTCATAGCTTTATCTCCCAGACAGGTTGATTAGCCATCCCCTTGGCTGTGAAAGTAAGTCCAAATCATCAACTCTCCACTACCATGCCTTACAATTGGCATGAGGTGTGATGCATTGTGCTTCTATGCAAGGTTTTACTAAAACATGGTGGTGTGCATTATGACCAAACACCTGTAACTTGGTCTTATTTGTCCAAATGACATTATTCCAGAAGTCCTGCATGTCTTTCCTCCTTAACACTGCATTTTAACACACTTGCAAGCTTCATCCCAGAGATGGTTATAAAGATAGTTAAACTTCTTCTTAAAGCTTATGTGACTCCTTAGACCTTGCACAACGGCTCCTAATAACTTTGATTAAAAATGAGAAAACAAGCAAATGTTTTTAAATAAAGATACACTACTAAGTTTTAGCTATTTCTAAATCCATTTTTTTCTTGTCTTTAATTTGGAAATTATGTGTTTTTTAAAACAATTTTTCACAAATATCAACATGCAGTTTAAGAAAATGTATCCAACCAATTCTGGATTTATGCTTTTTCAATATTTTAAAGCCTAATAATATAAAAATCATAGTGGCTTTTTAAAACTTCTGAGATGTTTATTTAAAGGTCACGTAACACTCCCAACTCTAAACACATTTTATGGAACTGGATGGAGGGAGAAAAAAAGTGGCTCTCTGGATTGTAAAGGTTGCAGATCCCAGTCCTAATAATGTTTACTGAGTGGCTATTGAAAATAAATTTGCATTGAGGTGACATTTATTGTAAATCGGTACTAAACACATAAGCGGAATAAAACTGGTCAGACGAGATCATCTTTTTATGTTCTCATATGTGAAACCCTCGAAATAAAAGACAAGAGTAATTTTTTCCTATGACTGACTGTGCCAAGAACTGATCACTAGTTTATTTTTTGCGCCAAAATGAACAAAAAGGCCTTGAAGATTCCAGTCAGGTTGGAAGTCTAAACCGCACTTACTGCGTTGACAAACCATAAATTATGTTGAAAGGTCTACAACTGTAACTAAATGAACCTCGAGGTGAGACTAGTTTGTCAACCATAAAAATGTTTTTCTTTGGCAGTGGTATGAAGTTTTAACACACACATCCACACGCGGTTTCTGGTTTTCTCAGAATCATGCATCATTGCATAAGTTTGCAGCAATATAACGAAAGCAACTGGATAAATCACTGCTACTTCAGCTAATGAGCCCCCTGTCAGATTGGAAACCACAGGTACGTCCATCTGGGTGAGCCCCAGTTACATAACCCTATTTAAGAGCCAATAAAGGAAGTACCAACTTTATAGATTTATGGAAGAGATCTCTAAGCACCATGTAAATTCGAACTAAACACTCCAATCAAGTTCAACAAACAAAGACATTTTTGTGCTTCCTCTAGGATGAATGACCTGATTTAGCTGCCAGTGGAGTAACTCTGACTGTGGTGGGGTGGCTAGTGGAAAACTCCTGGGAATCTACAGGACCATGAATCCTGCATTGAGGCAGAGTTCTTGGAAAAATGCTCTGCATGTGTTTACGTTTACAATCAGCTCTATGGCTTCTTTTTTGCTTTTTCCTTGGACGAAGTTATTCAAGTACTAACTCCGATCATCGACACTGACACTGTGCGCACACCGTTGAGAGACATGAGCGGCATCATGAGGTCACAAAAATTCTCTACCTACGTCATTTACCTGTCAAAATGCCATTTTACACCAGCAATCTCAGCAGGGAAGCAAAGACTCAGAGGTGACCTCTGACCAAATGGATTGCAATCTGATCAATAGAAATAACTTTATGAAATGAACATGGACTGAAGCTTATCCCCTATTTCTAAAACCTTTCTCGGAAAAACTGAATGATTAGCAAAAGAGCAGAATATCTCAGGTTAAGGGTGAAAAGTAATGATCTTGACAAGTTTAAAATGTAACTAGACTGCAAAAATCAGTAAAATGACAAGTTTAGACACATTTTCCAGGTGACTTAGAGCAGTTTCAAGCTAATTTCTACCAGACGCACTAAATTTAGGCTTGTGGACTCTGGGGTTTACCACTGCCACCGATCAGTGCACTCTGACTAAAAATAAATAAACAAGGTACCCCACACAACACGGTATAAACCACAAGTTAGATGGGGGTGTGCGTGTGTGTGTGTTTTCAGAATAAGTGAATCACTGGGTTTCTGTGGTTGATCTGCATCTGGATATTTGTGAATCTCTGTGATACCATCAGAGCCCTTGTATAGTGAGCTTTGTCTCCTGCAGATAGGCATCTATGCAAAGGAATTGACAGTTTACAGCACAAAGATGTTGCACAAGATTCCGACAAAAATGACACTCTGGCACTTCCAAAACCTCAAGATACACCACAGCTTGGCACGCTGGATGGATGGATGGCATAGCTGCAGATTACAAAAACACTAGGAGGCTTTCTGAAGCCTTCATCTGTTCAGAGCAGAAAATGTTCTTTTGAAAAGTCAAGAAGTTGAAAATGTACTGCAAAATCAAGCAGTGATGGAAAAATGCAAACACAATAAGATGATTTAAGCTTGTCATGCAGTCATATGATTAAATTATTGCTGACCTTACTCAGTGAATGCAGGCAATTAAGCTGTGACTAACAGCCAAAATCATATTACAGAGGGAGCCTTTAATATTATGAAAAGATAAAACAATACTATCCTTCCAGTAATGCAAGTAACTTTACTTCACACAGACTTGCAAAAGTATTCACATCCCTTGACATTTTTCACATTCTGTCAAGTTACATCCGCAAAGTAACTTGACTTTGTTGTGATTTTATGCGACAGTCCAACTTAGGGTAGCAAATAACTGTAGAGGGGAATGGAAAATGATAGATGGATTTCCCAAAAAATACACAGAAGGTGATTCTACAAATTATTAGAATCCCAAATGTATCTGTTAACTACTTTTTAAACCACTTATCTTTTTTTTTGTCGTAGAATTACATATTGCATCATCACATAAATCCTGACAAACAAATTTAAGTTTGAAGTTGTATCATCACAAGTATGTGAAAAAGGTTAAGTTATTAATACTTTATCAAGCTACTGTTACTAAAATAAGAAATATTTGTCATAAGTCATTAGGATTTATAGAAGCATACTCCAAAGTCTCACACTTTTTAAAAAAATTAAACATCAGACAAGTTGCCTCTCTCTTTAAAATATGCTACAGCATCTTAAAATCATCGTCTCAGTTATTCTTAGCCAATGAAAAGTGGGCTGGTGGTCTAGTAACCGATGGAAACACTTGGACATGTTGCCGTGTAAGTGGAGTTACATAAGATGTGTTGATGGTCGGGGAGGCGCTGGTATGAAGAAGTCCTGGTCAGCGGCACTATTTTGACAACCAGGACGGGAACACGAAACACCAAAACAGCTGCCAACTTTTGCTCCAACCCAGGTGGGAGCACTCAAGAGTTTTAAAACGGGATCCAACAGTGTGCTGGTGTTAACGCTTGCACAGATATAGTAAGTCTGGAATGGGTTTGCGCAACAACCAGTGGACAGACTGTGGTATCTGTAGGAATTCATACTGAAAAGGAAAAAAAAAATATATATATATATATATATATATATATATATATATATAGGTCCAGGGGGGGAGAAAAAGAAATCAATCCTGTCACACTACTTCTAGCGTGCAAAAATGAATATGGAGTGTTGGAGACGGTGTTTCTTTCACTTTGCTCTCCATAATATTTGTGCAACATTGTGCAAGAGATAATTAAATCAAAAGGTTCAAAGTTTTTTTGTCTCAAAATGATAGTGTTTTGCATTGCTTTTAGTCATCTGTATCAGACACAAGTGTAAACACTGATAAACTAACTGTCATAACAAAGAATTGGGTTTGGTTTGCTTTTAATTTTGTAGTCAGCTTGTTCTACATTGTCTTGTTTACATCCTGCTTTTGTGATTTTGCCAGTTGCATTTTGATATGCTTTTTCTCTCTAAGTCCTTCTTCAGAAGGCGCTATAAATTAAAGGAATTGCATAGTAAAATATGGTTATTTGACTTTTTAATTTACATCTTTATTACTCAAGTGTACACTTTCAAGCAATTATTTTATCTGAGCACTTATTTAGGATCTTTGACAATCGATAAACTTTGATGTGACGTAAAATAGAACCATGAAACCTTTCGGTTTCATGCTCTGTGTGCTAAGACTGCTTTTGGTTTGCTATAGGTCTGAGACATTTACCGCAATTAAGCCATGTAATGAAGCATGTAGAATGGTCTTAATGCACCATGAAGGAGGGTTATTCAAGATCTAACTATATGTTGTTTCCATTAATTTTAAAATGTGTTTCTTTAAACCATTTATTAGGCTTAATAAACAGTTTTGTCTTTAAATTTAGGAAATATTGACTGACCTAATTGTTATTCTATGGATTATACAGTGACTCATGTAAAAACAAAAGGTCCTCCGCAGAATTTGTAGTTTTTATTTAAAAGGAAATGAAGGAATTACAAGAATATACCAATTTATCCTTCCAAGCAGATGTCCCTAACCATCTGTCCAGCCACCCATCGTTTATAGCAGCTTAACCTTGCAGCAGTCATTGGCTAAGACGTGGGGTACATCCTGGATAGACATATGGCTCTAATCTTTATTAGATTTTTTTTAACCTTAAGCACAACATTTGATTTATTTGGAAAATACAAGTAAAAAGAGAAGAAAGAAAATATTTTTCATTGTCAGTGCCAATCACTGGTCAGAGCTAATCACAGGAAATTTGTCCAGTTCCAATATGTGGCCAATTGATTGGTACATCTCTAACAATAATATTTCTTCGTTACATAACAAAAAACAATAATACTTTTTCGTTATGTTGCTGGTCACGTTAACATAACATGACCAGCTAATATGTCCATGTTAGCTGGTCCTGTGCTGACAGGAGAGTTCTGCAGGTCAAAACCAGAATTTAAAGAGACCTTCCAGTGACATCCGAGAGCCTGAACTGCTTCAGATAGTCCATCAGAAGCCAGTCATAGTGGCGACTGGCTAGGATTTAGGTCAGAGGTGAGATGTCTGAAGGGGGTCAGGTAAAAAAAAAAAGATTTGAACCTCATAGCTGCAAAGCTTGCATACCTGCCACATGACTGACATATAAAATATACCAACACGCACATAGGTGCTCGTGCTGGGACGGTGTCGTATTTTAGATGTTTGCAGGTGAGAACTGAGGCGGCAGTGTGCTCGTTCCAAGAAAAAACCTAACATGCTCCGTAAATGGAGCGGCCAGAGGGAGGTTAGCCATTAATCTCATCAGGACTGAGGAGTCAAACCAGACTCCTGACTGCTGCTCTCACTCAGAGAGCCTGACATGACTCATGGCTTATGTCCAATTACCATCAACCTGCAGCTTTGCACAGAGTCTTGTGTATTTAAAGCACAAAATCTTTGTGGTCAGTTTGGCTAAGATACATTCTCAGATCCTAAATTAATACATGGAATAGCAAGTCTGAGGCAGATGTGGTCCATCTATCTAGGGCTGCTATATTTACATAAGTGCAAGGCCGTCCTCTATTAAGAGTTGCCTCACTTTTTTTTTTACAGCACATTTATCAAGGAGCTCCTAGGTTTCATATTGTCTGTTTACTCTGGTGTTCGTAACTTGTCCTAACATGTCTGGTGTCTGCTTTTAGTAACTCTGTAAAAAAACTAACAGTGACCCTGTAATTGCTTTGCATTTACAGTCCTGTCCCCTTCCCTTGAATGTCACCCTCAGTAATCCTCTTTCCTTTCAAGCTCAGCACAGAGTTGCGTAATGTCAGAAACTGATCATGTTTTCTTGCACACCGCATGCCAGATTTATCTCATTTATTCCCATCTATAAGCAATCTGACATGGTGTTTTTTGTTTTGTTACTTGGAGAGGGTCTTGTGATTTGTTTTTTTCCAGATGACAAAAGATTGTTGGAGTGCAGCTCAAAGACATCAGTCACTCTCCACAATCAACAAAAAGTGGAGTTGCCTGATGTTGCTGATCAGATTCCATGATGTGTCCAGAACTTTCTTGATTGACCCAATGGTGTGACAATCAGCTTGACCTGAAACACCTACTCTGTTGACGTCTGAGCAATTCCAGGTCAGCGTAAACAGAGATGCAGAGGAGATTCTTCCTCTGGAATGATCATGTAACCCAAATAGTGAGGCAAGTTTTGAGATTCAAGGGGCACTGGGAGGGATGGTGACTATTTTACTTGTACAAAGAGCATTTCAGGAGAAGAGCATGAATGGAAACAAACACTCTGTCCAAGTCAGGAAGCTAAGTGAACCGCAGAAAGATCACAAGATCCCTGAAGGACATGGCTTGTAGGTGTATTGTCTTAAAAGCAGAAGTTCAACATGATTATTTAAAAAAGTGAGCAATGGGCTCTATAATATGGAGTACTGTTAAAAATCTCTATGCTTTTCTTCTATTATCTAGATTTTACTAAATAAGATAATTTCTTGCTCTTTTTACTGAAACTTATATGGGTCAAGTCAAACCAGTCTTATTATCAGACATAAAAAAACAAATTACAAAATATAGTTTTCAAACAATCTCACTGAGTGAAGGGGGAAATCACTCTGTCCAGATGCAGAAAAGTAATTAGGCTCTAAACTGATGTCGTATAGAATTTGTGAAAACTACTGAGTCTTTTATCTCACTCTTTTATTGCAGAATTGTCTTAATTCAGCCATATTAAAGTGTTTTTTTTAGCAGGAATGTCTCATTTAAGGTGTTGCCACTGCATCTCATTCCGATTTTATTCCAGACTTTGTCAAGGCCGCTCAAAAATCTTCATGTTGTTTTGTTTTTGAGACATTCAGAGGTGGACCATATTGATGTGCTATGGATAATCATCCTGATACATAACTGAAGTTCACTTGAACTTAAGAGGAGGAACAGCTGGTCAGACAGTATCCTTTGGGATTTTCGGCTAAAAAGCTACATTTATCAAGATGAACAAACCCTCTGACAATCCCCCTACCGCCATCACATCTGACTGTCACTAAGTTCTTCTGATTGTTTTACATCAGCTGTGGTGGGACACATACATTCCAAAAAGTTCCATGTCTAAACTTATCAGTTCATAGATAACTTTTCCAAAAGTCTTGGGGATTATCAAGATTTCATTTCTTTTTTTTTTTGTCAGATGTGAGCGAGGCCTCTGTGTTATTTTTTTGGCAGCAGTAGGTTTCCCCTCGAAACTCCCTCATCTTATTGCTGAATTATGAACACTGATATTAACTAAGTTAAGTGAAGCCTGCAGTGCTTCAGATGTTCTTCTGAATGAGTCTTTGATGGAGTAATTTTGGTAGGCCGGATACTCCAGGGAAAGTTCACCACTATTTCATGTTTTCTCCAAAATATGATCATATTGGTTTAATTGGACTTACAAAGTCGTTCATAATACTTTCAAGACGTTTCTTGAGATCTTTTAGCTTACTTTGTGCTCACAGGTTATCTCCAACTTATTTCTAGATATGCAGGTTCAGCAATCGTGAGACTTTCGTCTGGCTCATGAATCTGAAGCTAGCTATCTAGAAAATGTGGTTAAGAACAATTAATTCATGGTTAACATTTGAAATCATCATTTTAAAATGAAATGTTGCATTTGCTGTTCATCTTTAACTGAGTTTCTGGTAATCTAACACATATTTTTAATGGACTACATTTTGTTAGTAGTTGTTTTTGGACAAGAAATTTGTGAAGCAGCCACAAACCAAAGAAAAACTTCAACGGACCATCAGAAAACCTGAAAAACTAATCATTAAGACCACTAGAAAAAGCTACAAGATGTGTTGTCTCCTTTAAAGCAAATTATAAAGAAATTCAGAATGGTTTAAAAACACATTATTATAACACTACTTCTAAAAAAAGCGCAATAAAAATAAATGTCTGCTTGAAACCTAAGAATTTCTCAGTTGATGTCAAAATGTCTTCTCCTGGAGCAGCAGCGCACCAAATCAATAACCAACAATCTGCCATGTGAGATCCCTGCACATCCACAAATTATCAGCTCTGATTTAGAAGTTCCTTAATGGATAGTGGAAACAGTGTTTCATGTTCAATAAATGGCACAGCAGCATCTTTGAAGCAGCTGTAAAAGTCCCAAACAGGAGCTGGACACTTTTAAACCAGTCATCTGTAAAGGGTCAATAATAATATCCACTATAGCAGGACACTTTTACAGCTAATATTTACAGCAAAGACTATTTCAGGTAATAATAAAAGATGCAATTTTAAATAAATATTTTCTTGTGTCACATTTACAAAGGTCCAAAAGAATTTTTTTAAAAGCAGTTTTGCACCACGCATAAAACACTGCCATGTCCCAACTGCTTCAGATTAATCCAAAAACCCCATAACCCTAATTACTTTAAACAGTTTGTGAGCTAAATCATCCAAACTACCATTGGGAGAGAACAGGCCTCTGCAAGTCCATGAAAATGCATATCTGGTTTTAAAACTATGTGCCTTCTGGCTGGTTTCCGTTACCAGAAACCTTACAAAAGACTTGACAATGTAGAAGCATTTTGAGTGATGATTTTTTGAATTGTTGATGCCAAATGTTCCCACGACTTCCCTTGTCGTTTTAAAAATGCAGCCGTTGCTGTAGTTTTAAACAGTCTTGTGCACACAAACAGATTTGGGATTTATGTTAAAACCATGGGAATACGTTTTTACAGGCAACCATTGCTTTTCTTGCATTAGAGAATGGGTCATGGAGGAACCAGGTCCAGGAGGAAAACCCTCTCCCAGTGACTTTCCAGGTTAATCTGGGGGATCTCAAAGCATCCACAAACCCTCCTCAAAATTCCGAGTCTGCCTAATGGGATGCACTGAGAAACTGTGATCTTTACCAAAGCAAAGGTTAAGTTGAAAAGAAACTCTAACTAACAGTTAGTTAATCAAGTTAACCCAATCCCATATTCCTCTTCAGTGTGGTTCGGGTTTTGTTCCATCAAGAGTTGGATTTAAGTTAAACTCTGTAGAAAGTGGCCACTTGACCAAATATGTTACACAGCTAAAGCTAAATATCCACTTGAACAAGTTCCTTTATAAGGTAGCATCATCAAGCAACTTAAGGTCTGATGGCCAGACATTCTCTTTCATATTTTTCCGGCAACAAAGCAGAATTCAGATCCATCAATTTTGGCAAGTTTTCCACATCCAGCCAAAGCAAAGTATCCCTAGACCATCACACTACCGCCACCACCCACTGGTGTCATGCTTTTTTCAGAAATGATGAGTTAGCTTTATGAAAGGAAGCACACTATCCCAAATGTCTGTCTTATCAGTTCACAATGTATTTTCTGAAGTATTGAGGTTTGTCAAGACACTTTTGGCAAATCTGAGATGGGTCTTTGCTTTCTTTTGGTCAACAGTGATTCCCTTTAAATGATGTCTCGGTGTAGCTTGTGAAACTGAACTGAGCCAGGCTGTCTTTAATAGATTAGATTTTAATAAAAATAATAATAAGTTGCTTTGTGTATTTACACATTCGTTTGATAATCTGAAAGATGTCTGTTGAAAATGTAACTTTTTCATGACATTGTATAAATCAATTGCAGAAACTATACTAAAACTGAATTTCTACTAGTTCCTGTTCATTTTCCAAGGCAGCATGAGCGTGGAAAACTTGTAGAAGTAATGGATAATAAACTTGTTGGGAACCAAAATGATCAAATTAAAGCCCACGGTGTTTAAATCAATAAACATCGAGGGGATTGTTAGTCTTTTTCTTGTCACATATTTCTTCAACGCAGTGTTTGCCACTGGCTCATGTAGGTTCAGTAAAATATCTGTGAATTAATAATAATGATTCAGTTTAATCAAATTACTTTCCCCCTAGATTGCGGTTTTTGTTTCTTCAACAGGCGGATTGCGTTATGCTTTGTAGAAAGCTGCCATTCCACTGAGATCAGACCATAAGAGCATCAGGGTTGTTTTGGCCTCAGGCTCTGCAACCAGAAAGAAGTGAGGAAGCTTTCATCTCAGTCATATTACTTTCTCTTGTTCAAAGTGAGAACAAGATCTGAGGATGATTTAAAATTCCTTCAAATAATCCCTAGGAGAACTCTTATTTCTTATGAGCGTCAAAGAAAACTGAAATGTTCCACATCTAAGAAGAAAAAAGTCTGGTCAACATCTTATTTGCAGTGCACTTCAACCCTGACTGCAGGAGGTGGACGGAGCCTCGTGTTACACTGACAAACATGGATGTGCTATCGAGTGCCAATGGCAAGCAGGACCGGATATAGTTTACGAGTTGACGGCGTTCGAGTGGGGGCTATGTCACAGGAAGGTAACAGCATGAAAGATTTATGAATCCTGGACTCTTTACTCAACAGTTTGTTTTCAATAAAGACTCTCACTGAAAATGTATTTTTAAGCTGTAAAAGGGAGAACTGAGTTTAGAAACCCGCAATGCAAAAACGAACGTGAACTAAAACTGCTTCATTTACTTCTGCGGGAGGCTATAAAGAGGGAGGTGGGTACACTAATTTATCTGTCTTCTGTTGACAGAGAAAACATATAGCAGTGTTTGCAGATAGCTAATGAAGGGAACCCAAACCATTTTTAAATAAACTCTTCACCCTGGATCTTACATGGTACCTTTGAGCACGTTTACTCTGTTAACATCTCCGTCCTGCACACTTCGACACACACGGTCGCTTCAGAAATGACCAGAAGTAACCTCTGCATGAAGGTCCTCCTTTCCCCCCTTAACTACAGAGCCTGGACAGCTATTAAAGCTTGAGGTCTTTTGGTTTGTTCAGGAAGCAGGGCTGCAGCGTGACCACATGCTTTCACCAAACTATCGGCTGCACAGCAACACACAGTTAAAGACAATGAAAAACAACAAGATGTTCTAAAGTTTGCTGGGAAAATTATCTAAATGCATTTTGTGTTGTAGCACAACTAATTAGTTATTATGACAGAAAAATCATGCTTTCAGTTTACATCTAACTAATACTGAATTTATATTAGTCTCCAGAGAGGAAATATTTTCAGTAACAAAAAGCACTTTAAGTGAAATTTAAGTAAATTGTACAATATTATGTAAACACAGATACAAAAAAGGGAATCTTGCAAAAATAAATTATTTTATTGAATATGCCAGGACATGAGTTCACTGCCCAAATAAATCAAAACTATTCATTCTAATGTAGCAGAGAAAACCACAGCTGCTGCATCCAAGAGCCCAAGTTAAAACACCAGGTATACTTGTTTATACCTTAAATTGATGCAATTGTTGCAAAAAATCACAATACTTAGAATGTACTAGCCAGCAATAATTACACTCCAAACAATCCTTTGCAATATGCTACTTCATCCTGATATAGCGATGGTGACATATTTGCAACATTGTGCAGCCTCACTCCAAGGTTTTCCAGACTATGTCAAAACTCTGCAAACTAAATTATGGAAAAATTAACTTATCAGGAAAATAATCGGAAAGTGCTTATCAAGAAAACACTTTCTTCTTCCAGAATAATAGTCAGTCTCCTCTCCGCCAGTGTTCCAACTCTTAAAATTCAAATAGACTCTTAAAGGCCCTTTTTCTCCTTTCTATGTTTTAATACATTTGGTTAAATGTGGAATATAAAACACTTGCAAATTATATACATCCTTTGTACAGTTAAATAGCTCCACAGCTAACCAGGTGATGCTCACATCCAAAGTCTTAAATTAGACATGCTAACATTTTAGGTCTCATGTCTCATAGGGGGACATGCAATTAACCTCCAGTTAAAGAACAGCTTTGCTGTCCATATAAAAACCTGGCTGGAAAAGCTCATCTGAGAACTGAACGTAGATGTAAAACAGATAAATATCAGATGAAGTGTGTGTGCTCCTCTCAAATAAAAAGCCGGTGCGATTAGAGAGAAAGACACGGATCCAGATGCAATTTTAAAAGGCTCCAAAGGGATAAGCTTTGAAACAAGACACACGCTTTTCCATTTGCAGAACATGAAGCTCAGCAGGCGGTGAAAACCTCTCAACAAACATGGAGAGCTTACGGAAATCTCTCTGGCATAAAAAATTGATTGACTGTGAGAACCCAAATAAAAACAGTGACTCGACTCCGATCCTTTGGCACCAGAAATCTTTGTTGCACTGACAATAAAATCTTTTTAGACATGGTCAGACCACGTATCCATATATATGTGTATATACATTTATATACATACATGTCCACAGAAACACACTCCAGCTCTACAAAAACAAGCCAGGGCCTTACTTGAAATGCGTTCATATTTAATATTCCAGATTTTTCCAAACAGAATATTTTGTCCACATCTAACACCTCACAAAAGTGTTCAAACCTCTTTAGTTTGTTCACATTGTGTCACAGTAGAGCCAACACGTAAATGCATTTCGTTGGGGTTTTATGTGACAGACTAACACACCGTACTGCAGAATTGAGAAGAGAAACAAATTTGACAAATAATTTATAAGGAGCTAACTGCTCAGCAGTGAGCTACACTAAACCATATGTTACAGAGATGTAGCATAAACCTGCACCCAGCAACACCTTCAGTTGTCATTACAAACACGCCAAAAACCTTCAGGCCAAAACAAAGGAGCCACCAAGCTGCCTGTGCTTGTTCCTTCAGTACCCACCCAAAGTCAGACATTGACACACTATCAAAGACAGCCAATGAGGCACTGTTATCACAACTCGGCACCAAATACACTTGAATTGATATTGACAAGTCGTATCTTGCAGTGTGCGCATATGGAGTACAGTACCAGTTTTATAGGTGACCCGATGCAGCCTTCTTTCTAAGACTAGCAGTTCTAATCCAAACAAACAGGCTTCGGGTCAAAGTGACTTGCTGCCAAGTGCAGATGTAGGCTATCGTTTGTGAGCCCTCTTAACTGCACCTTAAAGAGCATGACTTGGCTCTGATAAAGTCAGCCTTGCCACTCTGTGGGCCCTAGAAGGAAAGACAGTGGTGATGTTGGCTGCAGTCAGGCTGATAGGATGCCTGTGAGTGAACACTGGCCACTTTCAGATAAAGGATACACAGCTCAGTTTGTGCTTTAAAACGCTGGCAAACAAACAAGCAGCATAAATCAAGGGCTTGGGCTAAACTAGCTTTGGCTATCATTGTTTGAGCTCATAACTCTGTGCACAAAACTGAGACACAGCGAGATAAAGTGGGGCTTTATAAAGCTGTAACACTTCAAAGAGTTTTCAAATTTGAAGTGAAGACATAGCAGCTTCCAGTTCCACTTTTACAGCTTCATACTGTAGATGGCTGCAGCTCTCCGACTGCAGCAGGGCTGGTGTAAATGTTTTACTGCAACACCCTGCTTTGATTTTGTGCTCAGACTACTGTTCTTCCTAGAAACCAGTGGCATTTAGGCATGGAAAGGAAAATAGAGACAAGAAGTCACTTTTATTACAGCTTAATTAAATTATGACTTACGTCATCACATTGGTTGCAAATGAAAAATGGTGACCACAAAAACAGTTATTAAATGTCATTGTTTAATCCGCCACATATCAAATTCAAGCCAAAGCAGTTTTGAGGATTACATTAAAAACTGATCTTGTTTGCATTCAAAACCCTTTTGCCTTGTATGTGTTGTAAATTTGTGTTTATAACAGGCAAGCCATACTGAATACCTGCATAGTGTGCCAGTCCCGTTTGACTGTTAATTTGGAACTTTTTATTCTTTCCATTTATTCTTTTCCCAAATAAAATTAAAAATAACAATCTGAGAGTGTCAGCAGCTGCCAGAATCAATCAGAATTATATTAATATTTACAATCAAGAAAATAAATGCTCAGAGTTTGTGAATGGTGTTAGCTGCTAACACCATGATTTATCATCTTCTGACTGAAATAGTAATCTTATATTTTCTTCTTCTGGGGGTTCTAACTCTAACCTCCTTTAAAATTAAAACATTTAATCCTTTTGACTTAATCAATGTTGGAATCCAGCTTAACTACAGAGCTTTGTAATATCGACTGCTCTCTCTCACAGTGTAGTATCAACCCTGGTCCTGATATCAAAACATATCAATGCATCTTATCACAAACCCTAAAGTAACTAGAGACCCCTTTTACATTAACAAGACAATATAACACTTGCAGCAAATACAGGCTTATTCCAGTCAAATATTAAATTTGACTGAGTTGTTATTCATGTTTTATTGGATCTTGTAGATAATTATTTTAAAACTTGAAATATGGCGTACCTCTACATTTTTGGTGTACCTCTGAACTGGAGCAAAATATAATGTCAGTTCTGTGTTTTGTGAAAACCTTTATACAGTGCACCTAACCAAACAGAAATTGCAAATAATTTAACAATTGTCCTCTTGAACATTTGCTACTTAATGTTATCACAAAAATAAACCTTAAATAATGTATTTCACCTGAGGTTTCATGTTGGCTTTGCAGGTTTTTTTTTTCTTAGAATTCTGAATGATGCTTCCCCAAAGTTTGTTACTTTTTCATTCTGCTGAACTTACAGGTGGCTATGGTGAAGCTTGATAAGATGGAACCCGACTAAAGAATGTGAGTTGGTATGGGCTTAAAAGTGAAACAGGAGATGACACAAGTGTCTGGTGCAAAGTGGGGGAGCACGCTGGAAGCCGCTGCCCTTGAATGAGAACAGGTATTGTGCAACTGATGCTCACCAACAAGGATTTGCGCCTGAATGCTCTCATTCTTATTGGCTATTCAGTAGCTCATATGACTGGTGCATCCAGTCATCGAAGTGGTGCCACATAGGAGCTTTATGCTCTGCATTTCATCAAGAACCAGCAGTCAGCTTATTAAACTTGGTTTAAAGCGAACATCAAAGCAGCAATCTGGTAGTTGTTGCACCACAACCCAATGAATGCACGTGTGGAAGAGAAAGGGAGCAAACAACAGCTCATTTATATTTGATCACTTCTGCAATTCCTTCAAAAGCTCAGACTAGGTTTCCTTTATGTCAGTATGTCACTTGAGGATCTGCGGCGGTTCCTGGGAACCTGCCACATGGACATATCATCCCTCTTTTTTTGCTTCATTTCTTTTAGTAACCACACCAGACTCTAATTATGTGTTCATGTGGCTCCGTTCTCAAGTTTTTAATTTCCTCATGGTTATAGATTTCTAAATTATAGCAAATTTTTGACCTGAGAATATTACACCAATGTCAACATACTCTGCAAAGGTTGCGAAGAATGTAGAGGGAATATTAAACTGATTTAATAAATCAGCATTTAAAGTGATAAGGCATGCGTACAGAATGAGGGAGATATGAGATTTAAAAAAAAATGTAAACAAAAAACAGTGGCTGTATATCTGGAGTCGAGTGCGATGGACTGCAGACTCATTTACACTTAAACATATCCAAGTACAGGTATTTGTAACGTGTCTTTCAAATTTTAGATGAGAATCCAAAATTCTCTTCTCATCCATTGACATTGTTGCACTTCACAAAACTGGCCTTCGTAGGAGCATGCCAAGAAAAAAAGCCATTGTTAATATAACCCCAAAAAAGTCCTGCTTTTAGTTTCACATAAGCATAGAGGACACAACAAACATGTGGAGGAATGTGATCTGATCGGACAAGGCCAGAAATCACGGCCGACACTGAACATCGCCCTGAACGCGCCACCTCTACGGTGAAGCATGGTGGTGGCAGCATCATGCTGCGAGAAAGCTTCTGGCTTGTCACATAAAATGGCGGTAGAATTGAAGTTGGTGGTTGTAAAGTAATAAAATGTGAGAAGGTTCAGAGATGATGAGTACTTCTAAGAGGCAATGTGCCGTTCGAAAGCAATGTCCAAAATAAATCATTGAGATTCATTCAGACAGCGTGGCTTACATTTGATTTATATTGATATTATAGAAAGCAGAGATAGTAACAGATTAATTGTATCCTTGGTCGTAATTCGTAATTCTAAACAGTGTTATAAATTCTAAGTTAACATAAAAGACAGCAAGTATGTTCTGTTTATAGGCCTGATAAGGGTTTTATGGGGGTGTGAATGCTGCTAAATAAAGCTTATAGGAGCCTTTCCTTCAGTAGGTGAGTTTTTTCCAATCGTAATAGTAAAGTTTTGCTCTATATTCCTGAGCGGTGACAGGAAGCTGCATCCAACATATGGTCCTAGCCCAGCTGTGGGTGTCACGTCACAGAAGAATCTAAATGTTTTGTTTACTCATTGTGTGCCAGCACAAAAAGTTCAAGTGGACACCGCCCAGACAAACCTGCATTCTATCTTACTGTATTGACAGTACACTGAAGAACACCTATGTATTATCTTTATATATATGTATATATATATATATAAAAAAAACATAGATAACTTTGTGTAAGTGGGAATCAAGCAAAGTAGATGTGATTTAAACCCCCGTTAAATACCCAAACAGCAGATCTGAACTTCCTGCAGATTAGATCTCCGCCTCTGTTGCACATATTTAAAGGAGCTTAAGGCGTTCCTAGCAGAGTTGTGATGACGCATCTCTGACTGCTGCCCCATCAACATTAGGGGAGAGACTGTGTTTAGCCACCAACAGCAGAGCTTGCCGCATTTCCCTTTAAGCATCGGGGTGAACACATGGCGCAGGACGGGGCGGCAATTTCTGTAAAGAAGTGCCACCGCAGGTAAAGTCTATCTATTTGAGGTTAACTTATCACAACAGTAACCATATCAACAGCCGCAACCCCTAAGCTTATTAGCAGCGATTAAGAAGCTTAACTGGACTCATGTCTCGAGTGAAGAGATGAAACGAAAAAGCTTGGTTGCAAAAAATGGTTTGTGGCCAATGGATCAGTTACAAAATATAAACTTTGGGTTTTCTCTACTAAGAAACTGAAAGTTAGGCATGTGCATTATTTGAATAACAGGTGTAGAGTCAAATGAATGAGTGAAACAGAGCAGGAAGAGAATATTTTCTAGTGACTTTACAGCCTAAAAAACATTCTGTGATCCTATAAGTGAGACCTTGGGGCTTTAAGGGAGATTTATGTCCCTCCCATAAAACGAGAACCCAGCAACCTTCTGCACAGTTAAAATACAAATCCCACCTCCACCACCAGGCCTTTTTGATATTCTAAAATAACTTGCAGCCTCTCCTCTCAAACGACAAACAATAGCCGAAAGCATGCAGTTAACTCAGTGTTCGTGCCTACCGAGGCTCACACGTCTGCCAGACACTAACACTGGCCAGGGTCAAGCACAAAGGCAAATGTTAAGGGAGGAGTTAAAGCTTAAACCCTTAAATCCACCACGGCGCTATCACACCATTTAAGTAAGAGGAGAGGCAGCTGTTGCCCAGGCTGTTTTGGATCCTGCATGCTAAACTTTAACACCTCTACACGTTTTACAGCTGCCTACCTTCTCGGTTTGTGTTTGCCTGCTCCAGCAGCCCACAGAGCATGAAAACACAGCCGAGACCTCGCGAGATGGAAGCGTAACAAACGGCTCATCTGTCACATGCAAACGGCGCACAGCAGACCATCCGAGCTGCATATAAAATGCTCCACATGAAGTGAACCTCGGCGACAGGTTTTTAATGAAAAAAGGGATGAGAGAAAGAGGAGGGGATAATGCTATAAGGAGTGGTTCAGTTGGAACGGACTGTTAACAGGATGACCCGGGTTACCGTGTCAGGCCCTCTACTTGAGGAAACACAAGGTCAGTAAGGAATAACACACACCAGATTAGCTGCTTCACGTTAGGAAATGGAGCAGAGTGAGCTGGAAAGTGGGGAAAATCTCACAAAGTCTTGCAAAAATATTCTCAGGATTTGGCCTTTTCTTTACATTTATTCACTTTAGACGAGTGTATTGCATGGGAATTTCTAGTGATATATGAACACAAAGCAGTGCATAATGGCAAAGTGGAAGTGATGAATGGATTTCAGTTTCTCAGCAATAAAATCAGAAAATCTTGATGTGCATTTGTATTCACTCCCCTTTAATCTGATGTCCCTGCCCTGACTTTGGAGGAGCAGGAGAGATCCATAGCTCAGGTGGGAAAATTTGATGAGGAATAAGGTTCTCTGGACAGATGAGGCCACAGTTAAACCTTTTCACCCTTATGCACAAATCAAGAAGGACTGGAAAGCTGGCCAAAGTCAATGGGAAGGTAGGGAGGCCTTAAATAAGGTGTCAGTCATGGAAGAAAAGCAGTTTGATGCTGCAAAAACGTTAAACTCAGCTGGAGGTTCTCTTTGCTGAAGGATGATGACCAGCATTTTGTATCTAGAGACTGGAGGTTTTTTCGTCAAGTTCAGTCAGATTGGATGGAGGTAATCTATGAAAATCAGTTTTGAGGTCTTTCCCAGCTTCTCAATTGGATTTTGGTCTGGACTTTGAAGAGGCTGCTGTGACACACCAAAATTATTTATTCAGAATCTTTTGTAGCTCTGACTGTGTATTTAATGTGGAGGTCGCATGCCACAATTTTCATATTTTAGTTTATAAAACGTGGTATTATTTTTTTGCTCACTTTATAATTATGCACTACTTCCTGTTGGTCCTTTGAGATCCAAGGCAAACACACTGAAGTTTGTTACTCTAGCATGAGGAGGGGGCGTATATTACTGGGTTCTGAAGTCTAGGTATGGGCGTCTTACACATTATTTAGTATCAATAAGATGAGAAATATTACTTTAATCGTTGGAGTGAAATCGTGAACTATAGGCGCACCTACCTGTAGCTCACACCATGCCACCTCCACCGTTGTTTCCGTGTCCAAACCTTTATACACATTCTTGAAGGAACCCCTTCCGATCTCTATGTTGAATTTGAGATATCTTCCATCGGGTGAGGTCGCCACCGCTTTGGTCTCCACGTCCTCCTTCTCCTCCTGCTCCCACTGGGTGTCAAAGGTGATGCGGGACAGGACCTTGTTTTGTCTGTTCTGAAGCTCGCTGTCAGAGTCCGAGCTGGCATCGTGAGCTTTAGATCTGCGTTCCGAGGGCCAGTTTCCTCCCACCGAGTTGGGCTCCTGGCTGCCTGAGAGCGCGTCGGTGCTGGCGTCCTGGCTGGAGACGGGAGACAGCTGCTGCGGGGACTCGTCCGCTTTTTCCTCCTCTACTCTGGACTCTGCGAGCGACAGAATATTCTCAGCCGACCAGGACAGTGCTTTGGAGAGGGCGCTGCTGTATAGGGGAGAATCAATGTCCATGGTGATTTTCTGCAGGCAATAAGAGTTCCTCCGCGCGTTCAAGCCGTGCGTCCTGAGCACGTTGCGGGACAAGCAGTCGTCCGTCATGTCCACGGAGAGGCCTGGGAAGCCGCGTCCTGGGATCTCAACCTGTGCGTGAGACATTGTGGCCGCTGCAACACCTTCCAGATTTAGAGCCTAAATGTGGAAATGACATTTGGCACATTTGGACAAAGCTGAATTAGTACATTCAGGTTCCAGGTCACATTTCACTGGCAAAACACAAGCTATGGCTTAATATTAAACATGAATGACTAATTGAAAGCAACGCAAATATAACTTCATTGAAATAAAAAGAGAAGTATGCACAAATTTATGTTTTATACTTACTCTTGTGTGTAAAGACGTCTCCCATAAAAGCGACGCGCAAATTTAACGCATAGTTAAAGTCTCCATTAGTTTTCCTTTTCGTTCTTTCTTTTTCAGCCTCTTGTCTTTCCAAAGACCTGAAGATATAACCTCCTGTGAAAGGACGGAGCAGCCAATATCAACAAAGCTCCAGTGGGCTGTGCGCCCTGATCGCTCCAGCTCCGCCCACTGCTGCTTCTGACGCGCGGAGAAATCTATCCAGAGGGAACTAACACATTGTGGCCTTAAGGAAATGTGCTACCTAGATAAATTCAGGAAAAAAATAAAGCTGATTAAAGGGAATATCATAATATAAAAACATACAAATACATAATAGAAATGCAACAAAAACACAAGTAATATGTTCTGATCTTAAATTAGATCAAAACTGAAAAAAGTTAAACTTAGTTAATAGCTAATAACAAAAAATGTATTTCAAGATGTCTAAATCTGACATAAAATCAAATAGAAAGCGGATTTTGTTAGCAGGTGCCACAGGCATCCTATAGTTTTAATGTTTTTGGGTTAAATTCACATCCACATTTCCACTGATTACTAAGAGCTGAATTTATTCACAACCGATGAGTGATTTTACTTCCACTTTAAATCTGACCTCATTTTATTAGCTTGAATGTGAGAGATAAGCAGCACTCGGAGAAAGAGAATGGGAGAGCAGAGTGGCTGACCTGCAGGGGGAGCCACACGGCGGCGGAGCAGCGGCCCCTGGACCATGAAACCTCTACCACCAAAAGCCACACTGGGCTCCACCTGCGCCACAAGTGCGCTTGCAGGGTTTCATCAGCAAATATATGGAAATACACACATATACACGTCTCCTTAGAGTTGTATCATCCTCACAGCAAATCATGTGAGTGGACCTTCCAGGGTGCTATCCTTATTCACAGCTGCAGCCAAAAAGAGCTCCATTACAAAGGTTTTACTCTACTGAGCTTTGCCTGTGGCATTTACAGAACTGTGCAGTGGCTTAAACACTGTGCAGTTCTGCTTCTATCAGGCACTTTCTTGGAATGTTTTCAGTTTGGATGCAAAGAAAAACTTTGCATCCAAATTTTGCACTTGGTCTTTGTAGCATCTTTGCAAGAATGACGCATTTGAAATGACTCAGAATTTGAAACACACACACAAAAAAGAGAATAAAGCAATTTTAACAAATTCCTAATTTATTTTTTCTGTAGGATATGAAAAATAACAGAGGGAAAGATAACAGAAGCATCACAGAAGCTACAGTACAACAACAGGATGGCAGAAATCTGTACACAAAGTCCAGTATTATCACACTCAGTCAGGTTGAATGAAGATTGCCTCGAGCCTCTGCAGTGTTCCTCCTCTGGAAGCATTTATTTAGAAATTAAAAAAGTCCCTCAGGTCTTGTGTTCTGGGATTTCTTTGGGAATTCTGGCTGGGCACCAAGGAATGACAGCCGAGCCAAGCAGCGCTAATCATACACAGTAAACTCCTTGATAGAGAAAATGGAGATAGAACTAGTTGCATTTAAAATCTAAATGAAGAAGTTGAGTGACAGCTAATGAGGAAATGTCCCCCTAAAATAATCAGACATGATAGTGTTTAGTCCCCTGATACTCATTGCATCTTTAAATGGCAACAAATGTCACCAATTATAATTTTATAAACACAGTGTCACCTCAGATGCTCTTTTTTTTTTGTTTCCTCCCGCAAACAATAATGGTTCTCTTCCAGAAAGAGAAGGTCGTGAACCAAAAAGGCAACTACAAAAACATTTAAAGGACCAGCATCCACCGGCCTCTGCATCGAGGTGCGACCCATCCTAAAGATCCGCCTTGTTTCCCGGTCGGAGTGTACGAGTATGATTCCAGCACAGCTTTAGAAAAATTTGACACCTTTTCCGTCATCCATAGAGATGATCTCTGCTTTTCCTTCTGTTTGTAAAGCCTGCAGGGAGCGCTGCAGCATCCAGTCCTCTAAACCGTGGAACTCTGCATAAAAAAAGAGGAAGAACGTGTATTGTATTTAGTGTAATTGTACATAATTCTCCAGATATTGTTCTGATCCCATTTAGAGTTGTGAAATATGAGAAATTAGGACCATATCATACCTTCACCATCTGTGTCATCACCATTGGAGAGTTCGTAAAGTGTAAACACAGAGTTGTTCATGCCATTTTTGGACACCTGAGAAAAAAGAGAAAATAAAACACAGTTGATCCTTAAATTTGCTCTTAAAAAAACAAACCAACAAGAATAAGCACACAGTTTAAAAGAGGGATTCTTCTCAACTAAAAATACTTTCTTCTACATACTTCTTTTCATACTAAGAACTTTGCAACTTAAATTTTAAAAACATATGCTGCAACAAGACCCAGGACCCTGTTCTTTTTCTTGCCTGGTTCAAGCACCTTTGGAAAAATGGAGCGGGTGGAATTGATGATGCATAAAAAAATTTGTAGAACTAAAATATTTTTTATTTTAAGTATTTGCGATGTGAACAAAAAAAATCTCACAATCATAAACAGTTTCAAAACCTTGTTCACTTTAAAGATAGCATTTATCCTGTGCGATTCAATGGAAAACACATTATAAAGATGTAATAACCTGATTCTAAAAGTCCAGTTCAATCTGAAGAAGAAACAAAGCCAGCAGAATGATGCTGCCACCACTGTGTGTCACTGCGGGAAATTGTGCTCAAGGTCCAAGTTATGGTTTGATCAGACCATATTCTCAAACATATTTTAGGAGATTGTAGTCAAACCTGGATTATGTTTTACAGTCCTAATCCTAAATCCAGACAAATGGGAAATACAGGAGTCGGATGCAAACAACAGCTGTCAAAATATTTGAAAAACATTCTATATTTACAAACATATTTCAAAAATTTTATTAATGAGTTGTCAGTTAATTAATATAATTGTACTGGTTTAAATACCTTATGATAGAAAAAATGGCACATTAACTAATGTGTGTACACATTAACTACAATCTTAAGAACAAATGAGAAATACAACAATATTGCCCAAGTTTAAAGAGAAAGTGACACACAATCCATTTAAGCTAGAAAATACTTGCTTTATCCATTTTTTGTAGAATTAATACATTCTTGTTTTAACATATATTAAATGTGTGATGCCTAGTGGTCTTTATAGCTGCCTAACTCAGAGTTTAAGGTCAGCTAGTGCATAAATGGGTGTGTTAGTCCGTTTCAGATAAGCAGTTCCCTCCGCAGAGATTAAACATATCTCTAATATTTCAAGTTTTGCCACAGAAAGACAAACAGTGTGGATTCTGAATCTTAAGAGACAAGACGGAGAGGAAAGTCTCACGCTTTCTCCATATCTTTGTTGGTTTCAACGAGTTATGAATTTGCACAGATTCATCCTTATCTCGGAGATAACATGAAGATTTACAATGGCAATAAGTGAACGACTACCATGACATTGAGTATCAAACCTTCAGCAAAACCACTTGGTATCTGGAAATAACTGCTTCGCCTTAGACTGGCAGTATTTAATAACAATGATGTTTGAAGTTCACAAATAATGTCGTTTTCAGCAGCACAATTTGAACTTTAAAGTAGGAGACGCTGTCTAATTGGGGCTTTTGGAAAGATTTTGAATGAGATTGGTGTACAGAATGTAACCTTTCCATCTATCAGTTCCTTTAGTTTCCTTGTTCTGATGCCACATTAAATGTTCTCCTCTTGTCTTTTAACTTTGTTATTAAGAAGTAAGAATTAATTTTAGCGTTTTAGGTAGCTTTTATTAACAGTTTCTTAGGATTTCAGAAGATTTCCTACATTTGTTTCTGCTTTTTCAATCATTTTCTGTCCAGTACTCGCCATTTTCAGACAACATGTTTTTTGAAGGCATAAAAAAGCTTTTAAATTCAAAAATTAACCCCGCACACAATCTAATGAAAGATATATCAAATGCATAATCTATTAGAGTCCTGTGACACAGAGAGGCTTTTTTAGATTACTTTAGCCAAATAGAAATAATTAGATATCAGTATTTTATACGTAGCAAGGTGGTTCCTAAAGAATTTTTGAAAACCTGGCATGCAGCAAATAATCAGCAGAAAGAGAATCACTTAGATCCTGTTCCAAGTGTGGATTATTTTTAAATGGTCCACATATTTTTTCTATCAGAAATTAAACTACTTTCTAGGCTGATCATGCAGCAGAGAACAAAGAAGACTGGAGAAACACAGAATATTTCCATACTCACCCAGACCTGGAAAATAATTAAAGCCATAAATAAAAAAAATCCAACATATCACCAGTTTTGCTGTTTACTTTGCTGATCTGCTGCTTCCAGTAACACAATATAAAATTCCCGCCAGATACTGGTTAGATTATTTAGGTTAGTTGATTTTTATATATATTAATTTATATGAATAACACTGACTTTCTTCAGCACTTTTAGACTTTTGTCCTTTTATAAATAGAGAAAAGGTCAGGAAAGTAATGCCTTGCTCCCACTCAATGGAAAAATGACAACATTTCCATTTCCAGACGTTTTAACACCGCAAAGAAAATCTGTTGGATGAATAAGTTCGATATATGATTCATCTGCAATTCTCTTTTCTTGGCATGAACATCACAGAGTTAGAATGCTGGACTAAAAATGAATTTTAAAAAAGTATCCAAAGTCCAAATAATTCCGTTTGGAAATGATACAGTAATTCAATTGTATGTCCTTTGAACACCATGGAGGGAATAAGATTACAGCAGAATAACTGTCTAAATCAATTATTTCAATGTTTCCATATCTATGGATAAGAATAATGTTGTTAAGGTCAGGCTGGTTTAGAGCTTTGATAATCTCAGAGGTTTCCATGACATAATGAACATGTGATTGGAGAAACATTCTTCTCTTGGTGCTATAAATAACAGATTCTCTCACTTTATCAGCCCCACAGACAAAACAACAGAGGACAGTTTGTAACTCACCCACTGGTATATTAACTTCCCCCATTCCTCTGGTCGTCTCCACATGACTAAACACCGCGACTTATTTTTGTCCAACCATTCCAGGTTGCCTGAAGAAGTCGCAGACAACAGGCGTGTTTAACACTGCTGGAACATCAACACAGCAAGAACATGAAGACAGAAGAGGATTTACCTTTTTTCCTCAACTCTTCAAACACAACTTGAATTGCTTCCACTGAGAGTTTTCCTGGACTTGCATTAAGGATGAACCAAACCAATATTCAGAAAGGCAGATGTAAATCAAAGGGTACAAACCTCAATAGAAGAAAAAAAAACAAAAAAACATTTCATCTGGTAGGCTTAAATTGCAACATAAAAGGGAAAACCAGAACTGCTCTAAAAAGGCCACACTCATTTGAATTAACAGCAAGATTGAAAAAAAAAAGTCAATAAGCTTGTCATTAGCAATTTATGCTAAAATGTTTTTTCCAGCAGCTACAGCGCTTATCACGCAAAAAAATTGTTAAATTTACATAAACCAACAAGCCAGTTATATGCAATTAACTGTCTTTTAATAAGTTGGAGGAAAACACACAACCAAGTTTTCCAACAGAGCAAGGGTTCCACAAACACATCACAACTGGGACTGGAATGAACAAAGCAGGTTAAACCTCTGGAATGGCCTACTAAAAGCCTCAACCTCAATTCTATTGAAAATTTGCAAAATGCTTAAAAAAAAAAACCCATAATTTTAAAAGAGCTCAGAATAATTCCATGTCGTACGCCTACAATAATGTGTATTTTTTTTTCTTTCTTCAACTTGCTAAGCCATCCAAATATTAGTGGGTGTTTATGCACATGTTTGAGGCAGTTTTTCTCTTTTTTCTCTCTCGGTGAGTTTAAGAAAATCGTCAAAAAGAAATCACAAGTTGTACCTGTCATAGCAATTCTACATTGCAAAAAGAAATATAAAAAAACATTACAGGCAAAAATTATATAAATATTCCAACTCCAATGAGTAAATTTAAACTTCTTGTATTAAAGATAGTGTAAGTGTGCTTTCAGGATACTCTCTATCTTCTTGTTGTTGAACACGGGACTTTCCTGCGCTTCCATGACATCCACGGTGTAGAGCTTGTGATGCCGGCAGTAGGACAGAACCAGGGAACACCAGGCTGCCAACTGTTTCTGTCTCGTGTCAACATTGGGCTGAAGTCTGTCCGAAAATACAAAACAAACAAACCGAGATATGTAAGGCATACTCATAACTTAACAGCTTTCAATGTGCTTCAGCTTATTTTAGAAAACATAGAGGTTCAAGTATTAGGATGAAGCTTGCAAATTTGGTTACAGCAAAGAAAGTTTAAATGAGTAAATATTTTTGACAGCACATATTCACTACACATACTTAATCATTTTCTTTCAAACATTTTTTGATAAATAAGTATTTTAAAAATTTACCTTTTAAAAAATTCAACCTTTGTTGCAAACCCAAACAAAGTAGCAGACGGGTGCTTTACAAAATAGCTCCCACAGTGAGAGTATTGATTTTATTGTATAAAAATGTTCAATTTGTCTTGGATTTTTTTTATATATATTTTGACTGAGGAGGCAGTGCGGATTCAGCAAACTCAGCTGTGCTATAGTTTGGATATGTCTAAAACTGCAAACCCCGTGGCCTAATCAGTTCATCCAGAAAAAGAAACAAGCTGCAGTTTTTTGCAGTTTTTTTTAAATGGAGGAAGTATTAGGAGGTAAACTAATTAATGGATTATTAGGTTTCCTTCCTATGCATCAAATACCTTGTTTATCTGAGCAGATTCATAAACAATCTGTGAAAAAGTAATGGACCCCTGTGAGATTTTGTGTTCTTGGGGGGTTTTCTCCCCATTTGCTACACTTAAATGTTTCACATCATCAAACTAATTTTTTATCAAAGATAACCAGAGTACATATATTTTCAAACAATTTTTAAGAGGAAATAGCAATCCAAACTAGTTTGAAACATTTGGAAAAAAGACAACTCATTTTGTTAAATCTTTTTTTTTTTTTTTTACTACTTATTGATTTGTGATGTTAAAAAGCCTCTTTCTCCTCTACTTAATAACTAGCAGCAGGTGTTATCTGATAGGTAAACGGCAGGGGAAAGAAAAGAGTCCAAACATTGCGAATCTGAGATGTCACTAGTGTCAGTGAGTCAACAACGGAAACACATCCTATAAAACAGATTTTCTCTCAAAACAAACCTGCAATAAAACACTACTTACATGTGATCAGGTATTTGCTCAGAATTACATGTAAATCCATCATTAAACCAAGCCATAAGTAGCCATTTTATTAACTTTAGAAAACCTGAGTGTAAATTCACTTCCTTAGCAATCTTAGCCGAAATTAGCTTGCTAACGTAGTGCTAGGTTGAAAAAAATCAACGCTTCTTAAAACAGCTACAGAGATAAAACAATAGTTAATAGGCACGTTTTAACGCTCTTTTTATGCGGTAGTTGTTAAAAACATGACTCACGTAAAAAACGGAGGGAAATTGTACTGCCAGGGCCACTCAAAACTCATCGCAGTTGATGAGGTGTTCACAGCTGACAGCGTCCGGAAGAGCGTCCGACCACACAAAAGGTTCCGGCTGAGCACAGCACACAGAGCAGAGCGAACTAACAGACTAAACACATTATTAAAGTGTCCATCAGAATTTATTGGAATTTTTTTAAAGCATTGTAATCAGTATTTCGTCAGTCTGTAAGAAGTTCTGAATTAGTTTCTTCTTCACATTTTTTTGTTTTTTTTTGTTGCTGTGCTACTCAGAGGAAGTTGGAGGAGGTGGGGATTCCTTTGTCAAGCAGTTCTTGTTTTTTTTTTTTAAGCATATTACATGGACATAAACTGAAAACGAAAAGGTACGGCCATAATAAAGCAGATAATCTGACAAATTACCCAACCGGTATATGTCGATAAACTTTAATAGCAGCATAAAGTGCATATTCCTGAGTGGAATGAGCACATTCACCTGAAAACTACTAAATTTAGTTGGTTTATTCTGCATACAGCTAACAATAAAAAAGTTATAAACAACATTATAGTAATTATAATAATTGATACACTAGATTATTTTGCAGCAGTAGAAATAATTGTTGATTTTGTTCATATTTTATTAGAATTTCTGTATAGACTTTGAAACTACATCTAGTCAAAGTTATCATGGCAATTTCATGCCAGTGAGAAAGTAAAACAGATTTTACAGCTTTCTTCTAATGCTAATGAATAAAGCATTTGTTTCACAACTTTTTATGTGTGAAGTTCAAAGTGTAGCATCTGTTGTTTGAAACTGAAGAACTCCACAGAGG